>LLCE01000260.1:0-19967 GCA_001414415.1 Hymenoscyphus repandus
GTAAATACACGGAATAAAGTCAGGAACAGGAATAGTGTATTGTAGAGTAGGGCAAGCAAGGGTCGACAAAGCTGGGGGCTGTTTTGAGGGGTGGATCCTTATCTCATTCCTTCCCCAGCTTTCCCCGTAGCCAAAGCTTAAGCGTCGTGTAGCCCTGGGTAAAACCTTGACTACCATTCGAGCGTGACGAGAGTGAATTCAGAGCCAACCACTCTGTGAGCTTTTTGTTCTTTGTGGATGAATCTAATAAATTTGTACTCACTCCTATTTTCTTTCTAAAGATTCAAGTTGTTTCATTGACCTGAAAGAGAATAACAATTTGAGATTTCAGACAAATTAAGTAGTAGAGGCCGGGCCAATTTTTACTCCAGCAAAGAAAGAGAACTCGCTTGATTATTACCATATCTACTCTAGCTTTGGACCATATTCCAAGTTCTGTCCTACGGAAAAGTCATTGGAACAGAATACATATAAATTACGTGATCGAAGCATTTTCGAAAAGGCGGCTTGAAATTAGAGAACAATCATATTTCTTAAAAAAGTATGGGGAATAAAAATGCGTTCGAGGCTCAAAGCAAAACTATGGGTACCGCAAGCAATTGAGTCGCAAATTTGACCATGCCGTACACGACAATATGCCTCTGCTCTTTCTTTTTGAGAGTGTATCAACACCCAAAACCATTTTGGGGTGAGCACTCTATACATACCAGCGACGATGCATTAACCTCGTACTGTTCGTATATCCAACCCTGTGTCGCTGCGGTCAGAGTTTCGGCATCACATGAAACTTAGGTTCTGATGATGGGAAAACTGCCAAAACTCAAGATTGCAAGTAAAAGCTTTTGTTGTTTTAATCGACATAATGTTTTGATGGTATCGTTTAATTAGACGGCATGGGTGAGAATTCGAGGTGTTGATGTGGTGGTTCGAGTTGCTAGAGTTCGTGCGACGTTGAGGCGAAAATTTAGTGCTTACACATGTTATTAGTTATCACATTTAATCTTAGCTTTAAAACCTGGACATTGAGCTTGAGCAACGACACACAAATAATCCCTTGCCATGAAAATCCCTCGTACCTCTCGATAGGGCTGATTTCGTAGAGGATCTTCGAACATATCACTTCTTTCTGGCTTGTCACTTCGTGGTTGAAGGACGCACCAGAGAAGCAGTCTCTTACGGAGAAATGCACGTTAGGTTTGATCTGCTTTACCGAGTACTGTGCTGAGGGGTTCTAGTTTCCGGATTTTCTCATCTACCAGTGATTGATAACCCCGGTGGATTCAGTTTGGCATGACTCACCAGATCTAATCTTGTGCGGGAAATGATCAATTTTTATTTGTGTCACGTGATGCGACACGTGATATGTTCCCCTTTTATATAGCACAGCGATTTACTTTCTTTTGGTCAACGGATGGGGGTATCCAGCACAATAGTCGCCTTCACAGTTATATTTCTGGTTCTGAATATCTGGTCTATGGTGAAGCAAACCATCATAAAATAAACTTCTCCGTTCGGGTGAAAGGAGGACTGATGAAGAGATTTTAGCCTAACAGAGTCCTATCTCGGTGTAAAGCGTGGGGCTTTTTATACGAAGAAAACAGTGGTGTGGGTCTCATTCCTATACTCGGAGAATTCTTGTCCATATATCAGGGCGCCGAGAGGCTGGATGACGGGAGCGGCGTGAAGTTACCATTGATTGCAAAAGAGTGGAACAGCTGCGAAGTGCAACAAAAAGGATTATTTCTAACAATTATAGTGATCGGAAATGACTGAATTATGGGTCTCGATAAGGCCGAGCGTATATATGGCCTAGAGGTTTTGTGAGAATACTAAAGATTGAACTCGCAAACGCCTGGCTGTACCGCTTCCTACACGGATGGTCTAAAAGTGAAGATGTCATTGAGAATACCAAAGTCGTTCTCATCAGGCAACAAGTCCGCTCGGACCCCACAGGCTGGCTACCATGCTTCATAAAGAAGTTTTTTGACTCAGGGGCAGCTTCGAACGCAAGGTATGATTGGGGAACCACTGTGCCTTTTCAACACACCATCAGCTTTGGAATATGACAACGCATTGGCCTTCAAAATAAGAGGCTTTGTGACACATGAAAGGATTGGACATACTTGATAGCCTAATGCCAGCATGATTCGGTAGTGATCGCTCTCATTAGGCATTCCAGCATGCCGCGTTCTTAAATCTCTCAACATAATGTCTCCCTTCTCGCAAACAGGCTGAATTGGAGGTCTAATCAGTATTCTTGATTCGACTATATTATCTTGAAGGTATTTCATTGGATCTCCAACAACCAGTGTTGCGTTGGCAAGTTGGCTATCTGGTGTCGTGATTTGCTACTCTTTCCCTAAGTTGTAGCCTGCGATCCAAGCCATAATTCGGTCAAGCCAGTGGTCTTGTTGAAGGAGCACAGAGATATATTTGCGGTTACGTAGAATGGGCACTCGAAGCAGTTATTATCCATCTCAACGAGATAGGCAACTAAAGCAGAGTACCTGCGGGTGCCAGAACGTGATGTCTTTATGAACAGGTTGACGCAGCCCATTCGTATGAGGCAGTGCATTATTTCCTGTTACAAAATTCCAAATAGGATTGGAACCAAGATACTTAGCGTGAATCAGTTTGGATTTGTGGGAGCTCGGGTGTACAAAGGGGACTAACGCATTCATAATTTGGATGACGAAGGGGTTGAAGAAGACATCATTGTATAGATACTCCGACTCCTTCACCGGAGATGCTTGAAGAATGTTCGCTTTCTTGGTTCAGTAACTATTCTTCGCCTGGGAAGCTACTAACAATTGACTCCTTGGTTGAATGGCTTTGTATTGTTCTTGACGATGTCGTCGGCTTCTATGTTCATATACGAGCTGATGCTGCCAATATGGACCACGTCATCAACTGATTTCAACACCACAATTCCGTCTTGATGGGGTGCTTCAAGGGCTGCTGTCATGTTGCTGGTGTTATAGGCAAGCGCTTTCAACTCCTCAAATGTGTGGTCAATGACTTGGGAGGCATCAACAATATTGCTTTGATCTAAAACAGACATTGTAACACTCAAATTAACACTTAATTACATCGAGATAATTAATTCTGGAAGTCAGGAAATATTCACCAAATCTAGGATATGATTATTCGTAGTTGCTGGCTCTGTCGATTGGTGCAGTGGCTGCAGGTAAGTGCTTATCCGCCAAGAAAATTGTACGATTGAAAGCAATCTCATTTGTCATGTTTTTCCACTACTGGGTTCGCAGACTCATTAAAGTAGCTCTTTATAAACAAAATGCTTAAACCCCTCCAAATGATTTGCCATGCAAGAACGAACAACAAGGGAGTTTTTGAAGAGCTTTGTAAAGTTGTTAGATTCAGGATTTCTGCAAACGTATCATTGGAAGTCTAAATTTCTTACGACACAATGTTCAACAAATGAAAAACAATGGAGGAAAGGATTCGACTGCGAGGTAACTGCGGTGATACTTGTTTTTGGCGAAAGAGGTTGTCTCAGGGAGCAGGTCCTCATTCGCTGGCTAATAGAAATTTCTAGCACTAAGCATCCTCAAACGAAGTACACAGCACACATTGAATGAGTAGAGCAGAGCATTTTTAGGTAACCATAGAAGTGATAGGAGCAAAATTCACAAAAATCCAAAAGGAGGTGGTTATAGGTCATCGAAGCGATAGTAAATTGTTTATCTACTAAGATACATGGCTTAGTTGCAAGACCATATCGCTTCAACAGTTCAACACTGCACTTCTACATCCAGTGACTGCATTGGTGGTCCCAGCCGAGGACTCGCTCTCTCTCGCGGCTCTACAATACCTGCCGACATTCTGAATTTGAGACAAGCTAGTTAGCAACACTATGTTTAAGAAGGTACCGAGAGATCGAAGTACGGCTGAAAGAAGGGAAAGAACAATTCATACTTACAGTGCCCATGGCAGAAGACGACGTAAAATCTATCTCGAGGAGGACTAGTCCAAACCCACAACTCAGCAGCAAAGCCGAGAGGTGTTCGACTATTTCTGTAAGTAGAACTTGAAAATTACTGGGGAAATAACTTTCAAGTTCTACTTAGTAAACTGGCTGGAATTTAGATTGTTCAACGAGAGATTTAAAGCCATGGAAGTACAGAGTTGTTACATTTGCTCGTTGGATCCCCTGATAATCATATTTGCTCTAAAGGTCGATCCGGTATGTAGAAGCAGCCGAGTTCAGAAGAGTAGCGAAAAAGACGGTTGAGGATTGCATTTTGATGATTGAGAATTTTTGGACTTGAGTCTGGGCTTTTTCATTTGTATGTGTTGTGCTGAGAGGCTGAAGGTGTCTTTCAGTTCTAAAAGCACCTCGACGTATTTGTACGGTGCTCGTCACTTCTCCCTTAGTTCCTTTCGTCATGGATTTGCCTTTTTTTTTCTCTTCATTCTCGCTAAACGACAACATATCGACGAGCTCCGTGTGATTTCCTTACATAGACGCATGTCTGATGTTACACCAGGATACTGTGGTTAAATTAGGCAAAGCCTAGATGCGGCTACACACTGTTGAACAAATACCACATTCACACGTAGGGCAGTTGGGAGAAGCAAGGATCAATGTAGACAAGCAAGCAAAAGCACCTCTCAGCCGCATGCTAAGGCGTCTAGCTAGTTTGATATTTTCGGACAATGCAGTTTACGTCCCTACAGTCTTGTTTAATTCCATAGTACACAAACCTTGAAAGTTCGCCCATGCTTGTGAAATAGAGACAATATAGTAGTACCTGCAATTAGGGGGGGCGGTTGTTCCTTCGCTGAGAACTTCCCCAGGTAGTAGTTCCCTAAAGTGTATTGAGGCTGGCAACATGCCGAAGTTCGTTACCTTGTAGAGATCATTTTTATAGATGGAATGCTAGGAATAAAAATATTCCTTTTGACCCAAGAGTTAAACCGCTAAACTATACTTATAAGTGTAGGATGGCAGCCTGGAGCAGAGCCGACACCTTTGGGACTTTAAATGGAAGGTTGATCTAAAGTGATATTCCTTTGCGAGGACTGGACTTATATCTCCGAGTAAATTACAGCGCAAGGGTTATCCTTGGTTTCCTCCATGTGAGGATTGCGTACCTACCGAACTATATAGACTGCCCCAGCTAGCTTACGCAATTTAATTATAATTAATTATTTTAAGCTTTCAGACACCCATCTATTTGTTGCTTTTCTTACATGGGCCTGGGAAAAATAGCACTGCAGTTTGACGAAGTGGTTGACCAAATACGTGTTTATGCTAAGGTAGACAATAGCCAAAGAACTGTACGGCTCCTTCCTGCCTAGCAAATGGGAAGTATCTTAGACATCTTGCTTTATAAATTTTTTTATTCTTGATAGAGTACAGACTAAACAACATCCAAAGCCTCACTGGTCATCCCATCCTGTTAAAGTCAATTAAGGAAATACAACATCCATCCTCCCCTCAACATCACCATGTATAGCTTCATCATAATCGTTGTCGTTCAGCTTGTCAAGCAAATCTTCCACTAAAAAAGCGAAATCAATCGTGCTCGGAGAGGCAGCTTCTCTACTTGCCCTATTCTGATGCTCAAATTAATATTGTACGGCGGTGTTTAGATGATCCGCCAAGTACTTCCTAGCTTGTCTTAATTCTTTCTCAGCCCTACATTAATTGTTATTGTTAGCCCAGCGCACACTCAGAAGAATGCATGTGCAACAATCGGGGGTAAGCTTACCTTTTGATGGCCTTCTTAGTGAAATCAGCTTCGTCCTGATTTCTATTTTCAAGGTACTCTTCAAGAAGCTCTTTGATCGCGTCAAATTTTCTTTGATGTAGTTGATGTTGGACTTAAGTTTGTCTTCGCTTTATTGTCTGAGTCTTCCCATGGCACCTTGATATTAGTGAATTGAACGTATTATAGCGGAAGAAGAATTTAATATGATCAGAAACGAAGAAGAGGTTTATAGCCAGTTGGAATCGTTAAGTTGGAGGTTAGCTTACGGAACATATATACCTTTTATGAACAGTGAGAATGTTCCTTCCACTTGTGAAACTTTCTTGGATATCCTCGTAGTATTACTTTAACTGGACCTGGCGCTTAGAAAATGCAGCCGTAACACTAGGAACTCTTTTGCTCCAGCCCGGCTAAGATTTTAACGAACTCTACAGTACGGTTGATAGGCTATGTCATGCGATTATGTGGAGCAGAGATAAAACATCACCAACTCCATTTCCAATGGATGCCAGCTTACTTACCCGTGATAACTTGGGCAAATCACCTGAAGAATCAGCACATCTCATTAATAGAGGACATCGAACATAAAAGCCACAGAGATGATTGACAAAACGGTGAAATTCAATAGCAGGCAGGAGTCAACCTAAATTTCAACCGAACAATGTACACATCCTCCCCTCATGGAGATTCAATATCCATTAAAAAATATACTACCAGGGCTGTATCCTAAGAAAATACACCTAGAATGTATCTTATCAGGCAGTACTTGATAATATACTTTGACACTGCACAATGAGTTTAGAAGGCGAGACTTATACCCAAGTTGTGCGGCCTACCTCAAAAATGCCATGGTTTTTTCAAGTACCTGAATCACGAAAAACACTACTAAAGTTAACGACTACAAATACCCAAAAAAATCCTGGCATTTTTGATACTGTTAAAGCTGCTATAGTTTTAACGTGTAGCATCTACGATAGTATTATATGATGACTTTATGATCTATGATCTTATGTTTTATAATACCTATATGTAGAAAGTAGAGCTTACGATAAATAAAAAAAGCGTATGTATTAGCGGCAGGACATCCCAGCAGAGAAAACAGTACAATTTAACAGTAAAAGCTCTGTTTTACAAATGTGGTATGTTAAATGCCCCTTTAATCAAAAGTGTGGCATTTAAAAATGCCGTACTTTGAAAAAGCGTGGAAATAAAAATAAAAAAACACCTAAAACCGACAATTTTAATGCTAAAGTAAAAATGTGGCATTTAGGAAACTTGCAAATGAAACCATCACCGAGATTCCTGTCATAGATCACCATTCGGGGCTGCCCTTGAAGCAGACATGTTCTACGGACTCTATGCTAATCCTAGTAAAATCCCTACCCTGGTCTTTTCTCATCAACACACCTTCGCTTCACGTACTCCCGTTACCCCTTTCTCCCTTATCCAACTTAACCACACCTCTCCCATCCATCTCCATCAAACCCTTCAATACCCCCTCCCGCACCGTCCTCTGCTGATCCTCGCCCCTCATACTATCATACTTCCACACCCCTTCCTCGTCTGGCCACCAATCCTCATCCACAATATCCTCAAAATCCGGGTTGGAAATATTCAAACTCGCGAACACATCCCACACCTCCTCCACGGCACGCCACACATGGCTCTACACTCTTTGTCATCTGGTCCGTATCATCATCGAACGTCTTCTCCGCCACCATACAAGTCTTGCGATCAATCCCACTCTAACTCACCCTGACCCAGAAGGAAGCCTGGAAACTGTTTTCAGAGAGTTCAGTGTAGTGCTGTGTACAAAGGCATTGACGTCCGCATAGGTGAAGTTGACGAAGTCGATTTCCTCGGGAATGTCGGAGAGAGGCGGGAGAGAGGGCGCTGAGGTGGGAAATTTCGAGGGGAAGAGAACCCAGAGTTGGTTCTCGTGAGCTATGTCATCTACTTGGAGATAGTGGAAGAGTTTGTTTAGGGTTTTGAGAGAGGCGGTGGAGGCGGTGATGAAAACGGGGCATTGTTTGCTCATATTTCAGGAGTGCAAGCACAGGGCTTGTCGCATGAGCCGGGAATAATTTTACGTAGAGAAAATATAAGTAGAGAGGGTATAGCTCTTATATAGTTAAGTAAGTAACGAGTTAACGTGGAGATGGTTGAGGGGCGAGTCAACACTAAGATTCTGAGATGCCGAGGAAGACTTGTTGCTCCAATGCACGTCAGACTCACAGTCACTTGAATATTGTCCGGGAAAATACCCTACTTATGTACTAATCTAGATCTATCGATGTCTTCGACCGTGGCTTTGATATCAGAACTCCTATGGGGGGGGGAGATAATAGTTTAGAACGGCCAATATCCATAACAAGGCACTTAGCTCAGTTGCTCCTTAAGATCAAGTACAACTCTCAACGTCTATTCTAGATATTCCAGAAAAGCAATCGAACGCTGGGCTTTTAAATGCACAGGGGAGAATGACACCTTGTTTTGACAGACACCAAACAATTACTAAGTCGAGGAAGTATCTACAACTCCTCGCCAATCTCAATCATGTTAGTAGGGATGGACTGCTGTACGTTTCCTTATCATATTTGTTGACTCTGAACAAGCTCTGTAGCACAGCCCCTACATGTTAATCCAAAATAGAGACACTAAAATTTTTCATGAAAGTCGCTAGACGGCGAATTGAGTGAAAAAGGTAGCTTCCTCAGGCAGATGTATAGAGTAAAGTAGAGATATCAACGAACTTCCAGGCATGTAAAAGGCCAGAATGTGCAGCAGAAAGGTTTGATTGGTAGAAGTTAACACGAAGACAATAGTCCGCGGAGACATTGCCAAAGCCAATAACCTAAAGGCAAGAGGAGAACAGTTACTAAGCTTTAGACAACATAGCAAGTGTTTTTCTAGTTGGAAGTCTACCATGCAAACTAATAGAATTTAACATTGTTGCTCACGAGAATGTCAAGTCAAGCGTCTAGTCTTGCTCATCACTTACGATAAGCCAAAAGTGGCCATTTCCACAGGCAATCCTCAGGTATATGTTGAAAGCCCTTCAGATGCGCCAACCATGTGAAAGCTTCCCTGCTTAGAGCTTCCAGATGAAAATAGGGGTCTCGAGTTAATATTGACTTTGGCGGCTTAAATGCCTGGGCCACAAGTCTTCATTGCAGGGAAACTACCGAAATCTTATTGTCTACTAGCCACGCCATCTAGATCTCGACCATATCATGCCGACTAACTTCTAGGCATGGGAACAATCATGTGAAATGTTTCGTAGTAATTATTGACAGTCCACCGGACAGGTGTCTCATGCATCGCATTTTGTTGCACATCGCATAGAAACATAACGAATGACCATACGAAATTTTAAAGTTCGAGATCTGGGTTCGAATTAGGCTATATGCGAGAGGACATACATCAAAGCTTTTTGTTGCACTTCGCAACATTGAGCTGAAAATGTCTCAGATGATGAAAGACCGGGTCGTCTTTATCCAAGATCGTCGCGGAAGGGGTAGATGAAGTCAGGCATGTGAAGAATGCAAAAGTGAATTCTGCCCTGATTGAGTTTATACCCGAGACTACTGCAAAGCGGGAACTTATTCTGGTCCTACTAGGCCTAGACGGGAGTTAAAAGTAGATAAATAGAGTGAATTGAGATTTGTAGGCATATGGAGATGTCACTTTTGGATTTGGTCTTGTTTAAATTCCATGGTGAGATAGTCAACATAATCCGCTATGTGCCGCATTGCGTCGAGTAGTATAACGGCCGCGCCGAGATAAGGAAGACGGGAGTAGCTCAGGTGCGATGACGAGATGCATGATTGACAACCATGTTTCTCTATGTTGAAACATGAAAAGGGTGTGCTGCGCTGCGGGGACGGCGAGATATCGAGCGAGGAAGCTAATTTGTTCGTGGGAACTTGTGGGGGTTTGAACTCGTGACTTTGAAGCATGTAGGTAGGATCAAGTAGGTCTCTGCAAACTGATTTTGAAGGTGTTGGATTGCTGGCAGGTGAAAACAAATTTCATGACCTGGTGGGCATGGGTGACGGGTGCTATGCACCCTCCTCTTTTGCTCTCCCGCGGAAGCGTAGGAAACTCCCGTGATAATGGCGTTGCGGTGACTGAATGGCTCATTAACCTCGACTTCATTCGGCCTTTCTCTGAGCATTCAGATCACGAGAGCATGTGAGCCAGGGTTGGGGTTGCGGGAGCCCGTGTTGCCTCATGTCGTGTGCTTCATGGCAAAAACGCTGTAAAGTGAGTGGTCATCCGATGTATCATCAGACCGCTCGCCGCCGGACTGAAAGTTTAAATCGGCCCAAATCTACTACAAACTGGAGGAAAATGGAGTGGCTCCGGACAAAAAGGGTGTTTGGTGATATCAAGGCCATCTTCCCATGTAACTCGAGACTTCCTCACAGAGAATGAGTGCATTGCGTGGGGCAGCATTATGATTGAGCCTTGAGGAAAAGAGCTGGTCCCTTCATGGGCCTTGTCGTTGGATTCTGCCGAGTCGGAAGGATGCCGATGACACGACAGTTCATAAAGCGGATGAGACGTGGGACAACAGCAGCTGTGATGAAAAGGCCTCATTTGAAGGAAGTTGTTGTGTGGTCATATCATCGAAGGCATATCACACTCTCACGGTCGAGTTCAGATGTCAAGATATGGGTAAGGATGTATGGAAGAAGGGAAAAGAGAGTCATTGTGAAGGAGACTGAGACTTCAAGAAAAGACAAGTCGTCTCGCGATAATATCAAGACGGGGAATTTCCGCAAGCAGTTGGGACCCCACGAATCAGAATTTCGCCACTGCGTGGCATCCTTGTCTATTTTAATATACAATGTACGGAACCCCAGCAAGACCCCTGTGCTACCGCCACCCTCGGCTGCGATAAGAGCAACAAGCGAGATCAAAGTATTTCTTGGAGAGGGGGAGGGGAAGGGAGGGAAAACTGAGCGACATTATTAAAAACACATACTCTGCTTTCTTAGAACCGTTCCACTTGGTTACTGTAAGCTTGTCACTTTCTCTTCCTCTTGTTCCTCAACTCCTGCCATCTACCTTTCTAGACTTGAATAGTCTTATTATGTGGTCAGTGGAAGTTATTGATGCGTGACAAATCCTCCGGAATACCTAGTTAGACTGTCATCAATCTTCATCCCACCAGATTAACAGTACAGCATAGTAGGACCCAAGTTCCTTGGTTCCAGGCCCCGCTACGTCCAGATCGATCGCCTTGGACGTCTTCGCCTTCTAACAACCTCACCGCGCTCTAGTCACAAAGACAAGTATTATATGTGATAAGCTGACTGGCAAATCTAAGCAATACAATATAATACTGCAACAAATCCTAAGATTTGATTTGTCTCGCACAAGTCGATGGCATTAGGGCGCTTGTACCTATACCTAGACAAAGAAGCTCCACGTGCAACCCTCTTGAAATCGAATCTGGTCCTCGGCCCGGGACTTGCCCGTCCAGTCCACAACCATTGGATGTCTTTTTCTAGCTTCGCTTCTAGTTGTCATCTTCTACTAGGTAGTCGAGTACTTAGTCGGCTTCTTCTAGTCGACGGCACCCAAAAGTCAAGTTGTGCCAATTTAATCGAGGAAATGGTCGGCACCATCGCATCCAGCCTCGCGCCAATTTAACCCACCTCATCTCCCTCGTCCTTCATATCGAACAGATAACCCAACTCCAACTCCCACTCCCAACCTCCGACACCCATCTTCCTTTGCATACACATGCAGCCGTCATCCACCTATAACTTTCGGAAGAAACCGACTCAACCACCACCACGACCATAACGCTTCTGCAAACTTATTTCTCTCCTTCGCAGCCAGCTCTTCGAGTCGAGGGTCCCGCAGTCGAGGTCGCAGTGCATCAATACCTGCATTCGCCCAGGTACAGCGCCCGAGACAGCACATCCGCCTTCCCCTCGACCCCACTACAAGACGCGCCCCTGCCGCTGCCACTCTGTCGTCGAAAACATTTTCCCGGCATCTGACCGAAAATCTCACGATACACTGGTCGAGAATATGCCCTTCGAGCGACAGTCATTAGAGCTCAAACGGCCGTGGCCGAGGCTGTCGCTCTAACAATCTCCATTCCCTACCCGAATCACAAGCCTCAACCTCGAGCTCGCCCTCGCCGATAGGATAAGTGGACGTCATGTCTCCCTCGCGTTCCATACCAAGTGGCTCCGATACAGAGACCACCCCATACGTACATGACTCTGCAGACACCTTCTCCTACACCCTTCCGCCGCGCCCAACACCTTCGGAGGATTCTGGACTTGCCATCGATACTGCAAACGATGATCCAAATGCCTCTCCTCCTTCGCCAAATAGCCTCGATGTCTTCACTATTGGTCCCATCACAGCTCTCAAGCTGCTGTGTGCAGGAGTGGAAGCCTTGGTTAAGATCACAGGAGATGTCCCACCAACTCCCCCTCCCACCTATTCCACACCACCGAACATGCGAGGTATGCAGGCAGAGAAGGAGAACATCATAAGGAGCAATTCTTACAAGAATTTGGCGGATTTGCACAAACGGCCACGGACACCCTCCGACTCGAGCGCAGGATCCGATATTGACGGTGTTGTCTTGAGGAAAAGGCTGCCTATCAGCAGTCCTATTATCGCCCCCTCGGAACCACATATCATCATTGGCGACAACGCGGAGCCATTGAATGTCCAGCATGGTGCTATCACTCGCAAGTTCTACTCGAAACACCCCCCTCCAATCTCCCTAGAGGACTATCTGATGCGAATACACAAATTCTGTCCAATGTCAACCGCAGTTTACCTTGCCACAAGCTACTACATCCACAAACTAGCAGTGGACGAACGGGCGATACCGGTCACACGTCGAAATTGTCATCGACTGTTGCTGGCCGGATTGCGAGTCGCCATGAAAGCACTTGAAGATCTGAGTTACCCACACTCCCGATTCTCCAAGGTTGGCGGCGTCAGTGAGGGCGAATTAGCAAGACTGGAAATCAGTTTCTGTTTTTTGACAAATTTTGAGTTCAAGACAAGCAAAGAGACGCTTTTGGATCATGCCATTAGTCTCAAGGAGATATCTTCTCTACAAGGCGCAATGAATTTTGTGCCACGGATGCCATTAAAGAACAAACGAAGGTTAAATGGCTGAGGTTTGGAATGTTGTAATATGCATTTGATTTATTGTTGACAGGCTAGAAGGACGCCCACGCGAGCACTGGGAATTGCTCTAGAGCTTCTCGAAAGGGAGGAATGGTTGCTGAAAATATCGCTGACCGAAAGCGTCGAAGAAATTGCAGGTTGCTCATGTCAGGGACACATCTTCTAGTCTCGGGCTTGGATCTAGACTGTTTGAGGTTTTAAGCAGAGATAAGAGCTATTGCTTGGGCTGGTATGGTGCCATGGCGTTGGAAAGTTTGGAGGATGTAGTGACATCTAGCATACTGGCACCATCTTCGGATTAGGAGTTTCAAAGCGGACCAGTTTGGTCATAGTCTGTTGGGGTGAAGTTCCTCGGGCGTTCTCTCTACAGGCGCATTAATATATATATAGCTGTAATCAGCGACATTCCATCCCAGCTTGCAGTAGGAACTCGCATATATTATGATATCACGTGTTCCATGTTTAGACAGGGGCGGCATGGGTTTAAAAACCTAGGGGTCACTCAAACCAAATCATTGCCTTCACTAAACTGCCAATCGTCGATAGTTACACATGTTGTGACATATGAGACACAGTGGCGTCGCATCCTGCATGTAATTCCAGACGAGATTCTCCCAAGCTTATGCGACCCCGCCATTATACGCGAGGGTTAGCATGACATCCCACCTTCCCCATACGTCAAGGTTAAGCTTCGTACACTCAACATCACAACATCGACATCTTATAACGAGCATCGTAAAGCCATACAACTCACATGGAGTCACACCTTTGGTACTCTCTCAACCATTAATTCGAACCCAGAGATACGCGACCATGGCAGACTACGATACCATCCTCAAGGGAAAATATCCCGGAAAGGCACATGCAAGGAAGGTGGTGGAGTATATAAAGAGCAAAAGTAAAGCTGTTGACGGAATCATATATCTCGAAGGCCAGAAGACGAAGATGATAGAGGACAATGATGGAGAGGCACCATTCCGGTTCGACCGCACGCCACTTTCTGAAGTCGCAAGCTAACATTCCTGCAACCCAGACAACGACGATACTTTTACTACCTTACCGGTTGCCCACTACCTGACTGCTACTTCACTTACGATATCGCAGCCGACAGATCAACCTTATATATACCTCCCATCGATGCAGACTCCGTAATTTGGTCCGGCTTGCCTACTTCTCCAACAGAGGCTCTCTCCCTCTACGATATAGACGACGTAGCCACTACACCTGAGATCGTACCTACTCTCGCACGTCTACAAAAGACCTTTACTATCTACGCTATCCCCAACCAAATCAGCGACCATGTCCCCTCTATCGGTTTTGAGAACAAAGATTTCGCGCTGTTGAAGGAAGCAATTGAAGAATGCCGGGTTATCAAGGACGAATACGAGGTTGCATTGATTAAGAAGGCAAATGCGATCAGTACACTCGCGCACACTGAGGTCTTGAGAAAGGTGAAAGGGGCAAAGAATGAGAGGGAGTTAGAGGCGGCTTTCTTGGAGAGATGTATTGCAAATGGATGTCGGGAGCAGGCATATCATTCTATTGTGGCATCCGGAACCGCCGCAGCAACACTGCATTATGTTGACAATGCGAAGCCAACAAAGGGGAAGTTGAATTTGCTGCTGGATGCAGGAGGGGAGTATGGATGCTATGCAGCCGATATCGTGAGTATTCCGTGGCCTGGTTCTACGAATACCTATTCACGCTCGAACAGACAAGAACCTTTCCCATTTCTGGAACCTTCTCGAAAGAGAGTAGATCCATCTACGACATTGTCCTTCAGATGCAGCATGTATGTACCAACATGCTCAAAGCTGGTGTGTTGTGGGACAACATCCATCTCACAGCCCATGAAATCGCTATTGAAGGCCTTCTCAAGCTAGGAATATTGAAAGGTGACAAAGAAGAGATATTGAAGAACAGAACAAGTGTGGCGTTCTTCCCTCATGGATTAGGTCACTATCTGGGGATGGACACACACGACACTGGTGGTCATCCTAACTATGCGGATGAGGATTCCATGTTTCGGTATCTAAGGGTCAGAAGAAACGTTCCAGCAGGGAGTGTCATCACCGTTGAACCTGGAGTATGTTTTTTCGTGTTATATTTACTCTCAGGGATCCGCAGAACTAAGTCTCGTGCTGACTATCTCAACAGATCTACTTTTGTCGCTTCATAATCGACCCCTACTTGGCGAATCCTGTCCAGTCAAAATTCATCAATGCCAACGTCCTAGAAAAATACTGGGAGGTCGGCGGAGTGAGAATCGAGGATAACATCTTGGTCACTGAGTCGGGTTATGAGAACTTAACGACGGCAGTGAAAGATGTGGAAGAAATGGCGAGCATCATCAATGGGTCGTAATGACTGTAGTGGAATCTGCAGGCGAGTAAGAATTTGAGCTCACATATATATGGTAAAATAGGAGTCAGTCGAATTACTGTCACAAGATGTAGCTAGGGTCAATGCCACCTTTCGGTAGTAGCGCCGTAACCGTATCCTGTGATGCTGCTTTGCTATACCCTTTACAAGTGTCTAGATATAGGCACTTCCTAATAAAATTGTATTCTAGCACTTAGGAGCAGTCTCGACTTTACGACCAGCGGTAAAAAAAAGTTACTAACCGGAACTAATATTTATATTGTTGTCAGGAGCGGCCACAAGCCTTTTACCACTCAGCTAAACTGACCAAAAGGTATAATATTCGCGGTTGCATAAATAGGCTTATTACTGTATATAAGACTTATATCGGAAATTCTAGTCACGTAATATAGTTCCTGATAATTTTTCTAGAAGTAATATATATAATTAACTTAACTTTAAGGCGATTACTATATAGAAAATACCTCGCTATATCTAAGGATATAAGGATACGATCCCGATATATAGGTAACTAATATAGCTTCGTTATATTATTTAATTTTTAAGTATTTTATATAAGATTTATTATCTAGCTTAATTACTATAATAGGTATATTAAGAACCAAGCTAGTAAAGTAGTATTATAGGAGGGACACGTCAGGTAGTAAGCTACAAGTATAAAAGAATAGGCAGGTTCAGTAACAGGATCTAGTGTTAAGAAGGGAATAGAGTTAAAGTAATAATCGTTAAATAATCGTTAAAGTAATCGTTAAGTAAGGGGGTGGTTAAAATAGTAATAAGTGTCCTGGTCCTCTTAATAAGAATATAAAAAATATTAAATATAGTAGTAGTAATCACGTGCTTAGTATACGTCTATATAATCCTATATAATCCCTACTATATTCGTCCCCCCTTCTTTTACTACTCGTCCCCGAGTAGTAAAGTTAGGAATATATAAAATAAAATCAGAATAAATAAAAATAAAAACAAGGGTAAACGCTATTCTACTACTTAAATAACCGTAGTATCGAACTACCTTTAATCGCTGCCGAGTTTATATAATATCGATCTATTAACTTCACCTTTATTTACTTAAAGCTATAAAACATCCTATTAGCTAAAGAGGGCTAGCGTGCACGCTAGTAGGCGTGGGAGACTTATATAGCCTTTCCTACTCTGCCTAGCCTCTCTAACTCTTTATATTTTAATAACTTATAAATCTATTAATACCACGTCGATATATCGATACACGATAACCCGAGAACGGTATAGCCTCTTAAATTAATAGAGTAAGTCCTATCGTATCGTCCGAGTCTATAATAATATATCGTAGGCGATTTATAAGGCTCGATCTTAGTTAGTAGCTTCGATCTATCCGAATATCTATAACTATAACGCGATAAGCTACCTCGATCTTAGAATATAATAGGATAATAGGAGGGTTAAACTAGAGCTCTATAGACTCTATAAAAGGTTAAGTATACTACTCCCCTAGTATATAGAAGCTTTAGTATATATAGGCTTAAAAATCGCCGAAATTCGAAATTACCGAAAATTCGATCTTTCCGAATAAATCCCTTCCGTAATAATATAATCTCTAAGAGTGTTATCGATAGTCGTTTTATTAAAGATATTATTAGTAGTATTTTCTCTACGAGGTCTATCTCTCGTTTTTATAAGCTCTTACTAATTATTCTATAGATATCTACGAGTAATAGATCGAATCTTCTTACTAAATCGAGAGCGGTATAATAATAATAATAATAACGTAGTATAAGGATACTACTTAGGCACCGATTAGGAAACCTTCTCCTATATTTATAGCTCCTACGCCGGGAATAAGAGCGAGTCTAATTATACTCTACTAGCCGCGGCTAAATAGGTCCCTGTATATAGGCAGCGAAATACCTCGTTCTACTAGCGAGTCTATATATATATAGAGTTATAGTACTCTATCGGTCCTAAGGCGGTTTAGTAGATTATAGATTCGATCTTTATAGGTAACCGAGCCTGTAAAACTATAGCTTCTCGAGACTACTAACTATTCTATAGGAGGGGGTATAGTTTAACCGCTAGCTTATCTTTTATAAAAATAACGTTTCTATACTTATATTCGATCTTTTAGGTACTTATAGATCTAAATAGTTATTCCGGATATTCTAGGACTAGATACTAGGACCACGCTCTTAGAATAATATTTATTTACTTACTAAGTTACTCCTCTATTTCTAGTTATCTTTTTATTATACTTTTTCTACTTTTCAGGCTATAGTATAGCTACTAGCTAGTAGCTATCGCTTCTATAGGTATCGGGGTTTAAATTCTTTTTAATATTTCCGAAAGCTATTTAATCTCTCGCTTAGGCTTATCGCCGTTATAAGAGTTAAAAGTTAATTAGTAGAGCTTATTACGGCTTTCTTTACTTAGGCGCTTTATTTAGGATTCGGAAAACACTTCCGAGTATTTTTTATTAACTTTATTAGTTCCGTGGGCTATTAGTATACTACCTTAGCGTATTCGAGTCGCTTCTTTCCTCCCTGTCCTCTTAGGTATCTAGGCCTAAAACTACTACCTCTATCTAAGAAGTAGGGTATATAAAATACGGTAAGCCCTAGCCTAATAATAGAGATAGGGGAACTAAGTTAACGCGTTTTACGTTATTAAGTATAACGCTTCCTACTACTTAATAGTAGGGTCTCGATTAACCTTCCTTATAAAAAGAGGGAGGGAGTATATCGCTTCTAGTAGTACCTCGAGGCTAGGATTATACCTATATTCGGGGGTCTTCTAGGCTTTAAGATAATTATAAAAGAAAAAGGGTACTCTAAGTTCTCTATCGATAGATAGCTTTAATTAGTCGTTAATTATAGTATATCGAGCTCGTTATTCTACTATTAAAGTCGGTAGTCGTATTTCGAGGTTACTATCCTATAATAGTCCCTTAAATAGTCTATTATTTTTATTATCGTTAGTTATAGAATTATCGTTATTAAAAGAACTAGGGCTAGAGACTTCGTCGTTAGGAGAGTAGAAGTATCGTTCTCTTTTAAAGAATAGTTTTAACCTATTACCTGTAAATATACCTCTTAAATCTATACCGTCTAGCCTAAGCTCTTTTAACGTAAAATAGCCCTTCTCCGGGTTTATAGTATAGATTTAATACGGCCCTAGCTATCTAAAATCGAGCTTCCTACTAGATAATATATTAATTTCTCGTGTTAAATTATAGCGTAGAACTATATCCCCGACTACTAAAGGCTTAGCCCTGATATTATATTTCGTATTAAAAGCCTCTTTACCTTCTTATCGACGCCGTATCTTATAGTAGATAGCTTTATCGGCGTCTTCTTCCTTTATTTAGTATTATCTAGCTCTAAGCTTAATAAGCTTTACTCTATTAGTAATCTCTTCCGTGAAAAGAGTCCTTTAAGTCGGTACTTTTAATTCTATAGGTAAAACAGGCTCTCTACTATATACTATATAAAACAGGGTATACCCGGTAGGTCTATAGACCGTCGTTCGATTAGTAAATATTACTATAGGTAAATTCGTCGGCTAGCTTCCGTTAAGCTTTAATAAAGTATCCTTTAATAGCTAGTGCCCTCGCTTAATTATTCTATTAGTAGCGGCGTGATATATAGAGATCTAGACTCTATCTATTCCCTACTAGTTTAGTAATTCGATAACTTTACTTTTAAATTATCCGCCGCTATCGATAATAAGCCTCTAGAATATACTATAACGATAAATAATATCTTCCTAGATAAAAGTTATAATAGTTTTTACCTCTTTATTAGTAACCGCCCTAGCTTTAACCTATCTACTTATATCGTCTCTAGCTACTACTAGGTACTTCTTACCTTACTAAGCCGGTATAAATATAATATCGATTACCTACTTCTCTATTAGGCTATTTAAAGCTATAGGGTATAAAGCCTCTTCTTTACGTCCCGCTACTCTAAACTAGTATCTGTTATAGGTTTTAATATATTCCCGAACGTCTTTATAGTACCTATACTAAAAATACCGTTATAAGACTCTTTAATACGTACTTTCCCTTCCTCTATATCTACTTCCGTTATAAACGTTATAGAGGATCCGGGCACGAGTCCTCTTATCGTCTATTACTAGCTTCGTAGATATCCCTTTCGTAGGTAATCGCTATAAACGTCGGCTATAAACCCTATATTTTAATACTTCCTTCTTAAACGTACGGAACTCCGAACAGCTTATCTCTACTAGCTTTTTTAGTATTATTAAATAGATAGTAATTTTAATAGAAGTCTCGTTATACTCTATTAATAAGATAGGTATATTATAGTCTCCGAATTCTACTATTTAAGTTATCTAAATCGGAACTCTTAGATCGGTTACTTTCTCTTTCCTCTCTTAACCTCGCTACTCTATCTTTTATTTCTTAGAGAATCTATAACCTATAGGTAAGTTCAGGGTCCTCTTAAATAATATCTTTCTTAGAAGTATCTATATCTCTTACTTTAACTAGGTAAATTTCGTATACTCCTAGTTCGGTAAGAATCTAGTTATTAATATCCTTATTACTCGCTTCTTTATCCTTAGGATATCTTAGGCGTCGAGATAATATATCCGTAGTAGTATAATACTTCCTAGGAATATAGCGTACTTCGAAGTTAAAGAGTCTAATCTAAGCTAGCTAGCGAGTAATTAGCGCTCTAG
>LLCE01000261.1:0-19297 GCA_001414415.1 Hymenoscyphus repandus
TAGATCGAAGCTACTAACTAAGATCGAGCCTTATAAATCGCCTACGATATATTATTACGGGCTCGGACGATACGATAGGACTTACTCTATTAATTTAAGAGGCTGTGCCGTTCTCGGGTTATCGTGTATCGATATATCGACGTGGTATTAATAGATTTATAAGTTATTAAAATATAAAGAGTTAGAGAGGCTAGGCAGAGTAGGAATAGCTATATAAGTCTCCCACGCCTACTAGCGTGCACGCTAGCCCTCTTTAGCTAATAGGATATTTTATAGCTTTAAGTAAATAAAGGTAAAGTTAATAGATCGATATTACGTAGACTCGGTAGCGATTAAGGGCAGTTCGACACTGCGGTTATTTAAGTAGTAGAATAGCGTTTACCCTTGTTTTTATTTATTTTAATTTTATTTTATATATTCCTAACTTTACTACTCGGGGACGAGTAGTAAAAGAAGGGGGGACGAATGTGGTGGGGATCACGTGGGATCACGTGGACGTACGCTAAGCACGTGATTACCACTACTGTATTTAATATTTTTTATGTTCTTATTAAGAGGACCAGGACACTTATTACTATTTTAACCACCCCCTTACTTAACGATTACTTTAACGATTATTTAACGATTATTACTTTAACTCTATTCCCTTCTTAACACTAGATCCTGTTACTGAACCTGCCTATTCTTTTATACTTATAGCTCACTACCTGACGTGTCCCTCCTATAGTATAACAGGATAACGGACCGTAACTAGCCCCGTAAGAGAGACTATTACTTATAAGGGCCGGGGAGGGAGCGCGGGCAGAGCAGGGCCGGAGAGAGAGGCAGCGTAATTTACTATAACTATAGCTGCTCGGGCGGAGGTGGCGGCGGCGGTAGTAGTATCTATTCTACGGTCCGTATTAGTTACTTCACGGTCCGTAATTACTTATCTATATAGATCGGTGTGAGGAGTACGTACGTGTTATTATTATTATTGTTATTAGGTTAGAAAGAAGAGAGGAAAGGGAAGGCTAGAAGATTTTACTAGTATAATAATATATCTACCTTGAATTCACCTTTAATTCCCAGATATGAAATCACGTGGTTTACTATTATATGATTTAGCTACGCTTTTACTCCTGTGGTATTTACTCCCACGGCCCCTAGTATCTATATTTACGCTTTTTAGCAAGCCGCTATAGTCACATGACTAGCGGCGCCCGTGACCGCGACGACCGTGACGGGCGCGATTGACGGCGACGCCACGGTCGCAGAGGCTGCACGCTCAGGTGCACGTATCTATTATAATACGAAAGGGTAGCGGAGAGGGTTTAACACGTTTATCACGGTCGTGGTGGTCGTGGTCGTCGCATTTAGAGTTAACGTAGGGCTAGGTCACATGATGAAGTCATTTACCCTTTTCGGAATAGTGCGCTAGGTCACATGATGAAGTCATTTACCCTTTTAGGCAGAACCGCCCCGGGTCGGTCTCACTCCCCTCTGACCACGCTACCCCCCGTGGTGACCGGTAGCGCTATACTGCCATCAGACGTCGAATAGCAGTCGAATGGCAGTCGTGGCGGGGGTTCGACGGGGTCTGTGGTGGTCGCGATCGTCGCGGGCTGGCGAACCTGCCCCGCGGCCGAACCCGCCTTTTCGACACTAGACAAAGAACTTTTCCGAATTAGTCAGATAAAAGAGGACAATTCGCCTCCTATTCTAAGGATAATAGAGAAGGACCCTGCCTCTAAAGGATCACTTAGAATTGCTTCCCGTTGGTTAAAGAACTGTGTAGAGAACTATTCATCCTGCGGGCCTCCTATTAAGTTCTAAAAACCGCCTCGACGACTGATTTACGTCGGTAATAAAAATCAGAATCTCTTCCTAGTAGAGACCTTCACTAATCTTAAACACGTAGAATAGCTTTCGCTAAGCTACTACTAGGGTAAAGAGCCTTCGATGAAACTTACTAACGACAGTATAAGCGTATTAAAGAATAGGATCCCTTTAACCGAATTCGATAATATAATTAAAGACGCTATTTTAGTTACTCGAGCTTTAGGAATCTCTTATATTTAGATTAATATACTTTATATCCGCTAAGATTATAATAAGTTTAGCGAAGAGGCTTCTAAGATAAATGAAATCTATAGGGGATCTATAGTGACTCTTATTATTGCCAGTTCCGATTCTGTAAAGAACGGTTTCCTGAAGAATCGCGACCTTAACTATATTCCTGTTATATATTCCACCGACCCGGCAGAAGATCACGGAGTAAAAGTGTTCTTATCGTTAGAATAGGACGACGGTAAACGCGAATATAATAGGCCCTAGAGTAAGCGTGGATAGACTATATAAGAAGGGCTACTTCCTAATCGCTTACTATATTATACTTCTTCTTAAATTATTTCGAAATGCTATAAGGAACAGAGATTCGAAAAGGGTGTAAAAGAATATATCGAAGATAAATTATCTGAAATCTTAACCTACTCAGATGATCACGAAGTAGTATTTAGATCTAGATTTATCTGGTAATTACCGCTATTCTTAAGATTTAAAAGATTCGAAAGCTATCTACCTGTTAACTTAGATTACCCGTTAATATTTTATTCAGACACATTTCGTTTATAGTACGACCTAATCGAGGATTATATACAGAGAGAATTTAAAAAAATCAGCGATCGTCTCGTGGCTATCTCAGGCTTGGCTAAAATATATAGCGACATAATTCGAAACCCTATATACGTGGCTGGGCTGTAGAAAGAGGACCTTATTCGGGGGCTTTTATAGTATGTCGAAGGTACGACACTTATTACTAAGGGTTCTGCAGATAATATTCTAACTTCCTCTGAGGTTTTTCTATCCTGGAGCTGGGCCAGTGTTAGATATGAGGTCGTTAAAAACGACTTGAAAACTGATAATTACCTTCGTGCGTTATCAGAAATCGAGAACGCACAGATCGATCTGGTTAACCTGCGAGACCTCTTCGGTGCTGTGAAGAGTGGCAGTGTCACTATAAGTGGCCCTTTAAAGAGACTACTAAGGCTTTATAACAAGGAATAGGCATCGGCAGAGGTATCTATATTAAAACTTAAGCGCTATATTTCTGAAATCGTCGAGAAGGAAAGTAACAGAAGTGTTATATATAAATACTCATCTCTACCCGGAGGTCACTTTAGTGTTTTATTGATGCTTAGAGACATATGTTCCCTTAACCTACTTATATTAGAAGCTACTAGTGACGTTCTTAACGGCATTAATATATATCGCCGAGCTGGGATAGTTAATCTTCGGTATATTAATCCTTTAAGTTACGTATCGCCGGAGCTTATTACCATAATCGAGAAGATAGAAAGTATAATCACTGCGCGGCTCGGTCTGTATAAGAAGGCATGTGCGAAGCCAGAATCTCCTAACGCTGTGTTTATAGAGGTAAATAAGGGGAACTAGAGGAAGAAAACAGTGATAATAGTCTAATAAAAGCTATTTCAGTCCTCTTAATCAAGTTGCCCGAAAGTCTAAACACACGAGCTTATCTCTCCTCGCTATTAAACGAAATCCGCTCCCTGTTATCGCTGTCTTTACATATATCCCGGACATGATACAGTCCGCTAGGTAGACGAGGTAGGGGTATCTAAAATATAAACTCGCAAGGAGCATTTTAATCCTCTAGGTGGCTATACTTCTACCCTTCGCACGATTAATAACTTAGGGAACCTTTATAAAGACCAAGGCAAGCTTGACAGGGCTAAGCAGATATACCAGCGGGCGCTACAAGGCTATGAGAAGGCCCTAGGCGTAAACTTCGAGACACATCTCCCTGCACTTAATACTATAGGGCCTTGCTTCTCTCTGCGAGCGCTGAGCTGACTTGCCGCGAGTAAAGTTAATATATTCGAAGGTTCTGAACGGGTACACGAAGGTGGTTAGACCTGACGACTCACGGTCAAAGCGTCTGCACGAGAGATTACAGGCGTTAGATGCCGCCGTGGGAAACAACGCTTTAGGGGAACAAAAGCCGCCAATTATATTTCCAGTAGGGTTATGCTTCCAACGCTGCTTTTCCTACTAATTTACTAGCGTTCGTCAGTAATTCAGCATGGAGCCAGCATTATAAACGATACCAACGCCTAAAACACCGCGAAAGGAGTGTACGCGCGACGATAGGCTACGAATCGAGACTTTATACTTCACTGCTGGCTTTACTCAAGCATAAATCGCACTCTAACTCAATCTTACCCCCCGACAAGTCCAGTACGCACTCTTATAACGCCTTACCCCCTAGAAGCGCCGATACGGTCGGAAACCTCTCTTAAATACCCCTCGACGATGACGTCTTATTAAGTAGGTTATATCGTCGAGCGTAAACCGACGTATACGATAGGCCGATGTTCCAGCTATTCTTGAGTAGAACTGCGGAGAGAGAGCGATTCGTGCTGTATTTAAGAAGGAAGGCTTTATACGACGAATCGCTCGCCGTAAAGCACCTCTTACAGAACAATAAAAGTAAGACCGACTTGCATGGGCTTAGGAGCACGTCTTTTAGACTAAATAGTAGTCGGATTCTATAATAGTAGAATAACTAGTTACTTCGAAATATATAAGTAACTTATATATATTTCTTAGATCGTAGTACCCGAGTATAAGATTTTAATAATAATAGGGGTTAGTTAAAGCCGAAGATTATCTTATAGAGACTATAATTTTAGTATATAGCTTATTCTTAGAAACTTAGTAATAGTATATAGATATACTAAGATAATTAGACCTTAGGTTCTACTAGAACTAGAGTTTAGAATAGAGACAGAATAATAATATTATATATTAAATATAATACTTTAGTCTTAGACATCAGAAATTAGAGTAATTAGCGATTTCCACGATATAGTAATAGGTTAAATTTCGGGTATTAAATCCTACGAGAAGTAAATCGACGACGGCGACGACGTAAACTTTTAGGTATTACTTATTATATAAGGAATCTATAAGCGAAGTACTAGAGAATTATATAATATTATAACTAGAATAGTTACTTAATAGAATAAACTATAAGATATAATTACATGAAATTTATCTCGGGACACCGTGCGTCTCGCTACGTAGGGACAGACGTTATAGACTTTATTAAGAGTTTAGTATTCTCGTTTAAGGCCTTAAAGAATAGGAAATATCTAGAAGAGTCGTCCTAGAGGGGGCAAAGATATAACTAACTAAGGAGACAGGGAGGATAATTAATTCTAAACTACAGAAAATACCTCAGCTATAGATTCCAGGTATAATCTAACTTACACTAGAAATAAAGAAGCCTCGAGACCTGCACGTTAAACTCCTGACGCATCGCTAGTGCATTAACACTAATTACTAAAAAATAAGACGCTCTATCTTTTTCCGTTACTAGCTTCCCTATTCTTCCTATTATATATACCTCGGCTTATGTAGAATAATTTATTCTCTTCTTCTATATAGGCTTTAAAATCTTCTATATCGTTTAACACTAGACCGCGAGATATATAAACAGGATGCTTTTAAACAACGCGCTCGGCTACTTATTAATGTTTTAAATAAACTCTTTCTATATAGTTAATTATATATAAGGGGCGAGCAAAGGCGAAAGTTCGCTGTTCGTATAAAAAGTGCTCGTTCCTAAGGTGAAATATATACTAGGTCTTCTTATAAATAACTGGAAATTCAGGAAGTTACGAGGGAGAACTTAGAGTTTACTATATTAAAGTAGGTAGAGAAGCCCGGGCTGAACGAGGTTTATATGTTTAATACTCTTGTCGAGAGCTGAGCGCCGTTATAAGGTCGATAGCAAGAACCTTACGGGCCTGAATCTTTTAAGGACTTAGGTATTTAGAGATATTATAAAGCACTTGCTATAAGCGTGTTCGTTCCGGAAGCTGGTATATAATAACTGGCTCGATATCCGGTTCGTGATTCTCTACTATAACCGGTCCTGGTTATCTCTCGAGTTATCTCTTTATTATCTTATTATAGATAGAGAAGAAGTAATCTTTTCTTTAAGCGTTATCGATCTCCTTCTTCAGGCTCTTCTTCGCACTTATAAGTTACTTCTGAAGATTTTAATACCTGATTCGGTCCTGCTCCGGGGCCTGCTTAATAAGCCTATATTCCTACTTGATCTTGGCCTTTAACTCTCTCGTTTACCGCTCTAGGTCAACAATATCAGGATCCTGTATATAGAAGTGCTACATAAACTCTTCGGATACCGGGTCTGGAGCGCCTAGATTACACCTAATGCTTATATATATAAAGGCACGAGTCAGCCTATTATCAGAGACATTACTCTCGAGGAAGGCGTCCTGTACGTTAAATCGCACAGGCTGATCTCGATAGGCTGCGCTAAAGACCCTAGTAGAGGGGTCATACCACAAGACCTAGTCACGTATAGAATCCGAAGCAGCACCTAAAACCAGGTATTAGTTTAGAGAGATAAAAGTTAACACGCGTTATATACTATTAACTGTATTCGCAGTGCCGCGGCGGAAGCAGTAGCTTATCAGCTGATCTTCGAAGCTAGTGTTTCGTCCTAGGCGGTCAAGATAGAAGGCGTACGTAGGATAGGTCATAGGCTCGGTCTTCGACTTTACCTAGTATCTGAATGTCCGTACCGACCTGCGGAATATAGGTCGCTTAAGCCAGTCTTCCTTCTAATTTACCTTGATCGCACTCATGCTCTGGCCAGGCATGTCGGTTATGTAAAAGGGCTCGGCAGACGTATAGCCATCCACGAGGATTACACTATCGCGGATCGCGCGACTTAACATGTAGGAGATTGGGCAGAGGGTAGGGAGAGGGTTCTCCCGGAAGAGGAAGGTCGTGCTATAATAGGTTAGCTAATCCTAAGGCGAGGAGAGAAAAACGTACGGTTTAGGCTTATTATCGACTCCTTTATAGTGCCGTAGAGAGACTTCTATAGCGAGAAGGTCTCTCTCTCCCTGCTTCGGATTCTGGACTATCCAGATTCGGATATCCTCGTAACAGAGTGCTTTATACTTCCTCCTGGCCTCCCTAAACTCGTCGAACTCGGTAGCGTCACAGTCCTGCTCTACCGGCTACCCAGAATCATCGACATCGACGGTAGGGCAGTTGTCCTTACTCGTGGATTTATCGGTCTCCTCTAAGCAATAACCGCTATCGGTGCTAGCGTCCAGGTTCATGTTTTTATCGGAGGGATCGTAATCGCTGAAAGTATCCTGGTCATCGTTATTAAAGAGTTCATCTCTATGATGCTCAGGACTATCGCTAGTATCGCTCTTGTTATTATAATCTTTTCCTGTTATTTTAGGAGGGCGCTCACGTGTACTAGTCTTATTTACTTCACCGAGAGGATCTTGACTAGCTTTACCCTTTGATACGTGAACAAATTCTGCCGGGCGACCACCTATATAAGCGTTAAATAGTATAATCGTGGCTAGATCATATCGATCATCTTCCGTAGGAAAGATAGATTTAACCCGTGCCTAGTACTGAACCAGTAATAGAAGTAGATCGTTTAGCTCGACCACTGGCTTCGGCTTTAACGTAGTGTTAAGGTTAAAGTCGACTTTCAAGACGGTATTAATATACTGTTAGTTTACGGTGTTAGTATGTTATACAGTTCTAATATAAAGGAGGGGAACATGGTACCTTAACAACCTCCGATATATCATCTTTATCCACCGGACGGCTATCGTTTATCCGTAGAAAGAGTATCTTGAAATCCCGCTAGTACTAGTTAATAGACTTTTACTTTCCCCTCTTCCGCTTCTTCGCCAGATAGGTTTCGCAGATCTAACGGAGGAAAGACATTATATCACTTCTATTACTCTTAGGCAGTTCCTGGCGCCCGAAGTTATAGAATTATTAAGGTGCTATATTCATAAAGCCTTAGTCTCTGGTATCAGACGCGGTTGATCAAGCCACTCGTAGGGGAAGCTAACCCCTCGAGCCTAAGAAATAATTATCCTATTTCGCTGATCGCCTAGGTGGATCTGAAGCCTGGAACGAAGTAACGATATATCAGGTAGATTTTATATACTAAAATACGTTAATAATTCTAAAACCTTAGGCTTAAGAGAATATACTTTCTAGGAGACCTTAGACTATTATAGTTAAGAGAACTAATTATAAGCTAGTAAGTAGTCTAGGTACTTTATAGTATATAGTCTAGGTCTTTACCTATTAGATAGAAGCTTCGTACTTAATTAAATATAGTAACTAAATTATACTATTTATTATATAGTTATTATTACGAGCTAGACTTCTAAGCCTAGTAACCTAGTAATAGTCCGTATACTTCTATACAGCCTATAAACTACCCTACTTCTTAATTATAGGGTAGTAGAGGGCCGTATTATAATATTTCTATTTCTATTATCTAAGTTATTTTATTCGATATATATATATCTAGTATACTAGTTAAGTAGATTATCTAAGAGATAGATTTTTATAAGGGTAGTATTATAATCGGTACTATTAGCTTTTAGAAATACTAATAATATCTATATCCTTAGTATACTTATTAGACTACGGAGTTACTAAAGTCCCTAGTTTAATTTATAGTTTTTTATATTTATTCACGTCGCTCTTATTCGTCTTTATCTATTATCTTCTAACTTTTCTTAGGCGTTATAGAGGTTTTATATTATCTGAAACGGCCAAGGATAAGTATAATTTACTTAGCGAAGGATTAAAGCCGAGTCTAACTTAAGAAGGGTTAAACTTAGATTGTTTGTTTTTGTTCTTTCGTAAAAAAGGGATTTTATTTTAAATGACTAGAATAACTAGAACCCAATCTATATCAAGCCAGCAAAGCGAGTGAGAACGTCCTCGAAGGTTGAATTCAAGCACGTAAATGGAATAAGGAACAATTTAAAGACCTTCCAACAATAAAATATTCCACGAACTGAGCAAATATTCACTTAGCACAAAGCGAAATCAAAATCCTCCCATAGCTGTCTCCAGCTACTCGCTCAGGACATTTCTCCTTGGACGAAATTTCAGGCACCAACCTGGGCAGAAAATGGTCAGCATGTAGTTTGTCATTGGGAGTATGGTGCAAAGAAGAGGCCGTCCAGATTATGATATCCTTTCCGATCTCCTTCTTCTACCTCTGGGGTTATTTCATTGCGAGCCAGGGTCCTTACCATTAGCGGTTGGGATATCTGCATCAAAGGCGGACCGTCAAACAGGGCACCAATGGGTATCACCTTTCCAGGAGTGGTGCCTACAGTATTATCATCAGGCACAAAAGTAGACTCGGACCCTTGCCCGGCTTGATTTGCCACTGCCCCCTTCAGGAGATCCAGGGCAATAGGGCCAACCGCCTTCATGACGTCAGGTGCAGTGCTAAGAACCTTTCTACCGATAGTCTGAATGGTCCCCTTGAAAGCGTCGAAGAATCCTTCTGTGGTTTCGTTACCATCATGATCGTACAAAGTTAAAGCCTTTAGCTTCGATGGCGGAAGTTTCATGATGGCTTGAAGCGCGCATTCACCAACAGTAGCTCGCTCAAATAGAGGGCCTGAAACTGCATCTTCCGAAGGGTTTGTGTCTAAATCAGACTCCGTCTTCTGGTCTAGTGCTTCAATCACCTTCTGAAGCCCCATTTTAGCCCCTTGCTTAAGGAGAGGGGTCGCAAATTTAACTCCTTTGCTGATTAGGGGACCAATGGTATCAAAGAACCCCTCCTCGCCGTGTAACTGAATAGTGGGGCCCAGCAATTCCTTCACAAACTTTTGCTGAGTACTATCTCCGAAAGATGACTCTGTTAGGTCGACTTGGGATGTGTTTAGCTTCTTTCTAACTTGTAAGGCACTCTCCGAACTATCGCCTCGTGGCTTGGTCAAGTCTTCTACAGCAATCTTGACTGTAGAATTCAACAGAGCCGGGTAGAGTTTGCGAGCAATCTTAACGTTTGGCTTGAGGTTGCGGTAAGAGGCTCGCATATCGCTGAGAATTTTCTTAGCTTCAGGGGTCGAGGAGTCAAGCTTCAGTGCCGTCTGGAGGGCGGCCTCAGCAAGCACAGCCCTGTGGGCACATCCATCGAGATCAGCAGCTGTGGGTCTTGCCACGAAGTTAATCTTGTCTGGTGAGCTACTCATGGCTGATTCGCACATTTTTCCTAGTGCCCCAAGAGCAACCCCGCCGATTGCTGAAGCTGGTCCACCAAGGGGACCAAGGAAAGGTGTACCGATACTGAGCCCTACTTGAGCGGCTGGGAGAACAACTTTGCCAATACTCTTCAGCACATCGAAGAAGCCTTCAGTGTCGTCAGTGTTTCCAATTGCTGACTCAGATGTATTCCCATTCACTCCGTTTGAAATAGTGCCATTTGCCACGTTGTCGGCAGTAGCTGTGAGGGGCTTGATGATATCAACACCCTGGATTTTTGTGACACTCTTGCTCTTCTCATCAAATGCTTTAATTAAAGCACTAAAGTTGTTACCATACTTTCCTCCAATCGTACTTGCAGAATTGACCCGATTTCCTCCATACACATGTGCTCCGATAGAAACCCTATCTGATTTGCGGAGGACAGGAGACCCAGACTGACCTAAGATGTGTTAGACAAACCCTCTTAAACGCAAAGAGTTAAATATAAATTACCTGGGAATGTTGATATGCTGTAGCTGAGCATGTTCCCCACCTTGGTATCCAAGTCCCAAACAGTAGGCGAGAATAGCTCATACATCTCAGCCCCTCTTTCTTTTCCCAGAGATTTATCCGCAGGGTACCCAACAACACCGATTTCTTCAGAACCTTTCGCTGGAGTATCGACAAAATTGAAAAGTCCAAGATTGCCCGAAAAAGGTTTGTCCAGTTTCAGAAAAGAGACGTCTGACCTCCTATCACTCCCTTGGCTCTTTAACCAGCCACTTGTAGTGATGAAAGTCTTACCCTGCCTCTGTTGCACAGCGGGGGTATCAACTGTTCCCTTACCAGAGTAACCTAAGTATGCTTTGACTATCACGGCGCGACCGTATTGATTTTCGCCAAAATCATATGCACAATGACCTGCTGTTACCAGCAAGTCTGGGGCAATGAGCCAACCCGTGCCCATTCCCCAATCTGGATCGTCAGCAGCTTGACGTTCGTATCTCATCATCAGTTTTATAATAGCTATTTTGCAATTAGCTCATGTTACAATGTTATGGTAGGTGTAGATTGTCACACATCGATATTTTCCTCCATCTTGGTAGTCGGCTGGCTTGACTTTGGCACGCTGGTCTGGGTCAAACACTGACTCTTTTCCAGAGTCCAATGTGAAAAATGATTCCGTAGGGGGAGTTTTGGCCTTTGGAGGCTCAAGGGCAAGGTCCCAAATACCTGCATAGTTGTTTGGGATATCTGCCATACTGGATATAAGTTGTGAATTGAGGAGCAGTAGAACGTTTCGGTGGAGCTGAGTATTTAAAATAGCAGAGGTGCGTAGTTAGATCGTGAATTTGAAAGCACTGTATTAGGGTTGTTTTGCTACTTCTGTGGTGGGTGTGGCAATTGCGTAATGGCCGGTTGAGAAGAGAATTATTTCATTCATGACAATTGATCCAACGGGTTTATATACATGCCGTGATATTTAAGTGGTGGCCATATTCAAAATTGACCGAGTTGAAGATCAGTTTTCGACATGAAGTTGTCCAGCTTGATCCTTCAATTCAGCTCATATCTTCGAGTTGAAAAGAGAGCCACAACGTTACAACAATATTTCTCCCTGAGCATCAGCTGCAGTAGACTTAGAACTTCAGCTCCACGAGGTGTGTTGGCCGCTAGAATATGGGAACCTGTCGTTGTGGCGGGGCTGATTTTCAACAGCTAAAGCTCAGTGGTTGTCACACAACGTCAACGCTTAGTTCATCATTGATGCGCATCATACGAATTTGAGTGTCATGACACCCACTTGAGAAACCTAACTCGTAACTAAGAGAGTGACAGGAGTGTAAGTGTTTTCATAACCACAACTTCCTCTACCCCTACTATATGACGTGAGAATAAGGGGCGTGTTGGAGGGCATCCACATGCTCCCACGTGGGGTGAATCCTTAAAAGGCTTCCCATCTTTCCTTGACTCGGATAGATTGCAACCGAGTTTAGAAAATGCAAATTGAAGCTAACAGATTACCCATTCACAGATCATCGAGATGCATAAGGAGGAAGTGTCGAGGTTCATGGCTTGTCTAATCTTGAGCTGACAGAACGGCTCTAGATCTAAGCCACCTTATATCAAGGCGAGAGTTACCAGTTTTGTTTGAATTCGTTGTAGCCCCTTTGCGACGGCAGGTACCACCAATGGCGGGGAGGGTTACATTGATGGCAGTTATATTCCCACTTTTGAAGTTGTGCATGATATCAGCCACAGAGTTAGGGGGTATCGCTCGAGCTTGGCGGCTGAAGAGGCTGAAAAACTCAAGCTGATGCTGCTAATCTTCTCCCAAATCTATTTTGTTGTCAGCCATATTGCCGTCGTATCCCTAATCGAGATTCTTTCAGGGGCGCCCGAACTTTTCAAAGTGAGGTTATCGGCCGTCTTTAGCTTTCTCTTAATGGTGGTAAGAATGTTGTTGGTACAAGTAAGAAACCCGTGTGTCGAAATTTCAAGGTAAAAAGTACGTAGTCCTAGCCTCTGAATGTCTACCTAAGTTGAAATATTGATAACGCACATGTATAGCGAACCAGCTAAACAAGCGAAACCGCCAAAATTATCTACCTCAGCTTCCAACTGCTCCTTATCTTCATTTCTTTCTTCACCTGCTGCCCAACGTCCCTATCGCCCTGTAGACCCTGTGCTTCATATTGAATAAGTGATACTCCTTGCTGCAGACTTGTTTTTTCTTTCGCCCTCTGGCGTTTGCTTAGTGCTTCATTTGCCTGCTTCATTTGCCTTTTGAAGACTCTGGTTCTCGGCTTTTAATATCACTAGCCGGTGCATAATATTTAATGCACCCACCCTTTATAATTGGTCAACACCCATATAGAGAGATGTTGAAGATCTATTTTGGCGATGGAAAGTTCAATTTTTGATAAATGCAGTCTGTGATAAGGCTTTAGTTGGACTGTTTGGCGCCTGGAAATTATAGGGTTGAGTTGTACTCGGTCGGTAGTTTGGAGGCGTTAGCGTCTTGAACTTGAGATTAAGTATGGAAATTGTTGGTGTGAGGCACGTAATAATTTTATTAATCGAGCTACAAGAGCAGTAGGGAAAGTTTTCAGTTCCTGATTTTCTACTTTTGTTATCCTAGACGGCTAGAGCCTCTCTAAATATATTATATCTCTCTATTACCCTAGCTATACGAACTTTCTATGGGTTACCCTGCTTCCGAGTAGTATGTTAATAGCTTTTCCTCACGGATAGTACCGTACCTATTAACTATCACGGGCCAGGTCTTGAAGTCTAAGTAAACTGGCTATATTAGACTAGCTAAGAATTATTTAAGGAGAGAAAGAAGGTAAAAGGGTCAGAGAGCTTTAAAAGAGGTAAGCTTAGGACTGGTTACTTTTTATTATTTAACTATTCCGGGAACGATAAATAGTAGAAAGACAACCGATTATTATAGTATATATAAGGTTATTACGCCAGCAACCTTTAGCCCTAGTATCCTTCCTAAAAGTATTACCAACTAGGTTTTTCTAATATTATTTCATAAAGTTCAAATATATTTCCTTGTATCTATGTGTATTTCCACTCAGCTTTCAACAAAAACACATTATTTAAGCACGTAGCGATATCTTCTTGATTACTCCCCCTAACAATTCCCTGGTCCGTCGTGAACTGACCGCAGACTGAAGTGCCACCGTCTGCAGTAACAGCAGATTGGCAAGCAGCATCCAAATTAGGGATGACGCCACATCCTTGAATCTTGCCTGCACAGTCTTTATATCCAGTACTTCCACCATTACAGCACTGGATCTCGGCGGCTGCTATTGCTGTTGCGCAGTTTGTGACCTTAGGTGCCGGTGGTTGCGTCAAGGCTACTGGTTCACAGGCACAGCCTTGATTATCACCTGATGAGCCTAGAGAAGAGACATCTGTTAGCGTAATGAAAATTTAGAAGGGAGAACTATAACCTACAGATGTTGTTGTTAGCTCCGCCAAAGCAAGTGTCACAGCTCGGTTTGGTGTCTGGGCACCAGAGTTCAAGTGGTGCATCAGCTGAAAAGGGAGAGTGCTTTGAGCCTTCTGCATTCATCTTTCGGTAACCGATTTGGAAGAATTCATACTCGTCGGGGCCGTTCACCCAACCGGTAGCCAGGTCATTTTTCACACATTTCTCGGTAATCTGTTAGTTTGTTAGTGTATCGTCAGACTCACTACATAGGATAGGAGGATCTTGCATTCATCATAGAATCCCAACACTCTTGCCATTGTAAGCCCTGAGAATGGGTTCCACGATATACCCAGGCTTCAACGGTCGTTGATATAGCAATTGCGATCTCGCAACCATCTCCATCGGGTGTTGCGAATACACTTTTCTGTGGAATATCGGGAGGATTTTCGCACTTATCGTTACAGACCACTACATTAAGTTAATTAGCAATGAAATTCTCCTCGAGTGATTAGATCGTGCATACTCTCGCGCATGATATATAAAAGTTCTTTAGGAGTCCTTGCTGTATTTGATGTTTTCACCTTGTTTACCAACTTGTATCCGGGGACTGTATTACCCATACACTTAGGATCGTTTGATGGATGTGCTCGATCCGGTACAGGTGTACCTGCACCATTACCGAGAGCTATTTGAGCCAAATAGACATCCTGTGCTAGCAATTCAAAATTACTGAAGGGTTCATACTCAGTTATATCCTCATCAGCCACCAGTGTATAACAATCGCAATCCTTCCACTTATTGTTCTGGTCGGTAAGCTGAAATTTACTTATCAGCACAGAATAAAGGCAAAGAAAAATTGGAAGAAGTTTTTAGGACTTACCCCTTTGCATTTTCCTTCACCATTATCACCTCCACAGCTATTGCAAGTGATGTAGTCTGGGCACTTCTCATCTGTTTTGCAATCACACCCTTTATGAGGGTCGGTGGTGCATTTGTTAGAGCTATCTCCCTGGCAGTCCGCACATTTAGGTTGATTGTCTCCGGTAGGGCATTTTTCATCCTCACAAGGACCTATTGAAAGACATTAAAACCGACTCAAAAATATTTGCGCACATTCTTACACTTGGCTTCAATTCCAGAGGAACACAAGTTAAGAGCATTTGATCCACCACAATCCGAACATTTCTTCTTTGGCTTGGAGCATCCCGTATCATCCTCCTCGGCCCCTTCTGGGAGTCCTTCAGCGGCGATAGCAGCTCCAGCACCCAATTCCACCCAATCTGTTATAGCTTCTTAGAGCTTGGTATTAGACACAGGGAGAAATCACCTACTTGCTAGACCCCAAGCGACACCCGCAGCAAAAATGGCAAGTGCGGTCTCATGTCCATTCTCACTTGTTGTGATAGTCGTGGATGCTCGTAGACCGGAGTATTGTGTAATTGTAGTAGGTGTGAAGGTTCCTGTGACAGTCTTTCCGTTGAAGACCTTAGTGACAAGCTGAGTGGTTGGTGAATTTGCCTCATTGGTGCATTGACAGTAGAAACCACAACCAGGTGGAAGGCACGCATCTTGAGGGCCGTTTAAGAGAACATTCTTGCAGATTCCATCATTGGAGCCACCGCAGTCTGAGCATGACTTCTTAGGCTTTCCAAGCATCTCCGGGCAGACTTGGAACACAACCTGCCCTTTGGGAGGAGGTCCATTTTGCTCATTTGGTGTCGGATCACATGCACAATGAACACCACATCCTTCTTGTCCACAGTTTTGCTGCGGACCGTTTAAAAGAATCTGAATTAATGATCAACACCAAGCTTTGCAAAGATCATGATAGGGATTTGTCTGAACTTACTTTATCGCAAAAGCCAGCTATCTTAGTATCCCCACCACACGCAGAGCTAGGACAGCTCTGTTTTGGTCTGCCAAGCTGTTCAGGGCAAGCTTGGAACGGAACCTGATTTTGCCGTGCTACTTCTTCATTTAAAGCAGCATGATCGAAGATTGGTGAAGGGGTCTGTAGAGGCTTTGGCGAGACTCGCCTACCTCTCACAGCTGCTGGCGATGATGCAGAAGCAGTAACCATCAGTGTGGCCAGAGCAGTTGCAAATCGATAGAACAGAAATCGCATATCGGCGGAGGAAACTAAATTTAGCGGATGAGAATAGGTTGCGAAAGATGGGGACAAAATGCAGGACAAGCACAGAAGACTTTTATTAATATGTGAAGAGAGAACTTACCGCAGAGCATTATTTAGAGCATTATTTAAATGGGAATTCCCAGAAAATGAAGAAGGATTGCATTACAGATAAGCTTAATGAGACCTAATTGCCACCTCACTGTAATGTTAAATCAGCAGAAGCCCTAAACAAAGTGTTTGAGGCTGAAAATGGGGGCCGAAAACGAACGGCAGGTCAGCGCTAAAGGTCATGCTGAAATAAGCTCAGCCCGATCCCCATTTTTAGCCCAAACATCATCCTATTCGACCATCAGCATGACAGTGGCATGATAGTGGATCAAAGGATCCCAAACCCCTTTTCTTGGGCACCACTTCATGATCTCTGTCTTCGACATTTTTCCTGGATGGAATGGCCCCCAAGTTCCACAACATCTGCAAATAGTATGCTCTTTCGGTCTACCCGCGATGGACGCCCCTTTTTAGACCAGTGATAGATTTAATCTCCTGGAAACAGGAGATAAGCTTATTGCGATCCTTCCCGTAACTTCTGGCTTGGACGGGATGCCTTTCCCGGAGGCAGGGCAGTGCAATATGAAGACGAGGAGATAGCCTCGTTCCATACTCTGCCCATCTTTATATGTGACGTGCTGCAATTCCATATATGACAAACTGCATAGGGGAATTTTTCCACTTTATCCAACTTCGTCTCTATTCTTTCGTTCACTACTCTTATTGAAAAAATGCACTTTGCCATATTTTTCCTGACGGGGCTATTTATAGGCCTTGCTCAGGCACAAATATCGACATATGTTCTTCATTCTTCGTGCACGGCCTATCCTAAAGCTGAACAGGCGGCTCAAGAGGCCATAGGGATGGCTAACAATGCTGTTACTCGTATCAACGATGCCAACGACCAGGTAACGGAGAGGCTCTTCCAAACGATTTTCAAACAATCCAGGGCACAGGGAAATGGACCCAAAAGTATGTCAACAGTAATTCGTTGCCTGGAACTATATTAATATGTTATGCTTCAAAGATGTTTTCAGCTCAATTGGAGGTTTCACGAGATTACCTGTAGACCCGGGCGCCAACAGTGGTGTAATTCGAATATTCTGCGATAACGACAGCCGCTGGGTGGACAAAGTCGACGCTGGAACAGGGGATACTCTTAAGTTTGACGCCGTATCCAGAATTGCAATCAAGAGGAGTCCATCATGTAGTAACCTGGCCAAGACCACCTTGGGTTGTGAGTGTTATGAGTTCCTAGATACTCCACAGCGACTAATTGTATTTGCTTCAAGCTACGTATCATGGCGTGAGCCCTAGAAAGAGTTCTATCACCTTATGCGATAGACTTCTGAACCGAAATTTTGCAACTGTAGATCAGCTTCGTGGAGGAAACCCAAACAAGAATCTTGCGTCATTGGCAGGAAAGGGTATCAGTGACTACAATATTATCAGCCGAACTGTGCTCCATGAGATGACTCATGCATGGCCAAATCGACGTAAAAACTCGCTTGGACAAATATAGAACCAAATGCTAACTATATGCAATAGTGAAAGACAAATCAACAATAGGAGGAGGGGGGCCATACGGTTGGGCGAACATCTTCGCAAAGCCCCAAGCAGATGCCTTGCTCAACTCGGATAGTCATGTAAGAAGCTGTTTAAACTGGTACTTATTATCAAGTGAAACTAATTATTGGACAGGCATACTTTGGCTTAATCTCCTATCTCAACGGCCATAAAATGAGCGATGATCCCACTGAGCGGGCAGCAGGGAAAGTCCTTCGCGAAGTTTCTCTTGCAAAGCGCATCGGCCTTGCGAAGTGCCGAGATTTAACTGCACGGCGAGCCGATCCAGACTGTGTAGTACAGTGATCTTATTTACAGAATAGAGTGTTGGCTTTCGAGTGCGGAAGAGGAGAAGGATTGTAAGAGCAATGATAACTTTCAATAATAATAAAAATCTTTGTAGAAAAGGAGGTTCTCATCTGTGTTGAATCCAATAGCATTATTCGAGTCCTTATTGCCAAATAGAATTCTTCGCGATGCCATAACTAAAATGATTGATCTATGTAGATGGCACGAGATAATAATCGGCACGACCTTTCATTAGGATATCTAAAGAATACGTTAGGTTCTAAGAGGACTCGAATTTTATGTCTCAGAAATCAAAACGGAATTGAATCCCTCTTGAAAATAAAGCAAGTGCTCCCTTCGCCTGAGATATGATTCGCAGTGTCTTTTTTAATAATAATTCTAGCGATACTGATACGAGCTAATATAAGCAAGCTGATACTAATCTCGGCCACCAGGGTCGAGACCTTTCTTTCTTTTCTTATTCTTCTCATAGGTATCTTCGTACCGTTATATTTTCCCTATCTTCTCGTATCCTCTCTTCTATATCTATATCTATTAGGAATTTTATTTCTAAAGCCCTACCGCTTCTTCGCCGTGTTAGCTTATACGGACGCTATAGTAGATCCTTACTAAAATTCTTAACGGTCTTACTAGATCGATATATTGTGGTGGGGATCACGTGGGATCACGTGGACGGGCGCTAAGCACGTGATTACTACTGCTGTATTTAACATTTTTTATGTTCTTATTAAGAGGACAAGGACACTTATTACTATTTTAACTACCCCCTTACTTAACGATTACTTTAACGATTATTTAACGATTATTACTTTAACTCTATTCCCTTCTTAATACCAGATCCTGTTACTAAACCTGCCTATTCTTTTATACTTATAGCTTACTACCTGACGTGACCCTCCTATATCTATTTAGTAACCTACGCAGGGAACAGGCAGCTCTATAGTATTTTTAAGAGGAAATATAACAGAAGAAATACTTAAAACTTTATTAAACGAAGCTTATTAGTATTATCCTTTACTAAGAAACTTATACTAATAAATATAAAATAGGCGACCTTCGATTATAAGTAAGCAGCTTAAGTTTAACGGCCTTACTTAAGAAGCGGACTTATAAGAGATAAGCGACCTATATACCTTTATCTTATAAATAGATCTTTAGAACGGACACCGACTCCTAATAATAAGGACTCCGGAAGAGAGATTTAAATAGGC
>LLCE01000262.1:0-18255 GCA_001414415.1 Hymenoscyphus repandus
GGTGGTGGTGGAGGAGGAGGCGGAGGAGGAGGTGGCGGAGGTGGCGGAGGTGGCGGAGGTGGCGGTGGTGGAGGTGGAGGTGGAGGAAATGGTGATGGTGAAAAGGATGACAAAAAAAATGACAAGTCCTCAAGCTCTCAGGCCAGTTCTTCGCAAAGTTCCTCCAGCTCCGAATGCTCGACAAAGACAGCTTCAAGTTGCAACACCATTTGTTCTACAGAGACTGGGTCTATGACTGGTAGCTGTACCACCTCCTGTGCTACATCAAGTGGTTGTGAGGTGACTAACACAGCCTCGGCAACTACCAGCGGTTGTAGCAATATACCCTGTTTGACTGCCTGCAGGACTACATTAGGGGAAGGCAACGTTACTTGTTCGACACACTGCTCAGACTGCGGTACAGCTTCGATGAGTATTACCGTTACTCCTACCAATACAGGAGAAGCACAGCAAACAGGAGAGCATACGGCTGTAACTTTATGGACAGTCACAATCATTCGCCAAGTCAAAATTCCACCAATTCGTATAATTAATACTGAGCAAGAGCTGTCTTTGATGTCAAAAATTGATGAAGAACGGAGATCTAAAAACGCCACTAGATTTCCAAGCAGCCCGGCTGTTTCAGTTCCGCGTCCTCAACTTGGAACTTTTGTCGAGCCTAGCACTTCAACAACTCCCGTTCCACCACCTCCATCTTCAACAAAGGCTTCAACTCCTCTACCACCCTCTTCAACAGAGGCTCCAGCTCCGCCTCCACCTCCGCCTCCACCTCCACCTCCACCTCCACCTCCACCGCCACCGCCCCCATACAATCCTGGACAATGTCGTATTCATATTCATGAATGGGCAAAGTCATCAAAAGGGACCGTTCAAGCAAGGCTTTCAGTGTTTGATGGCCTAAATCTGCCGTTATTTGATTTTGAATACGGCGGTCACCAATGGGGCCAGCCCATGACCGTTGGAAAATCAGATACTAAGCTTCCCTATGATATGCATGTCACTTTCAATAAAGACCCAGGATTTCGCGGCGACAAGCGATCGTGGAGGAACTGGCGCCTAATGGCGAGGCAAGGCCCTCAACCTGTAACAGATACTAAGGATGGCCAATGGGCCTATCAAAAATGGGGCTTTTCCGTCGATGCTGGGGAAACTACCATCAATTCTGGTGATATAGATCAGAACAAGCCACACTGTGGAGTCGGTGGTTGGACTGCAAATAAAGGCATAGACCTAACTGACCCGGTAAGTGAAAACCTGATGAAACTTGAAAGAATGAGCATCCGATACTGACACTTGTCTCCTCAATAGAATCGTCAGGCTGACTGTTGGTGGCCATGCTAAATATGATCATTACATGGAGTCAAATGGAACGTAAAATCGCTGAAGCTGTACTCGCAAAGAACAGTCCGGCTAGTTATATCAAATTTCCATAAAAAACATCATATATAGGCTTCCAACTTATAGTGTTTATTAAATCGTTGGAGATGATTTAAGAGTTAAATACCGCACGCCCGGTGGTTAGATCACGTGCCGGTTAGATTCTAGTATATTTCAAGACTAATATCATTGAATTATAGAGCTATTATATAAAGCGTCGTGGCCTCACTGTCAGCCTACCAGATCTGGTGGCTACAGGGATCCTAACCCCCTCTGACAGCTCCCTAGAATTAAGGGCCACTCCTGAAGCTTCAAGGGACGCCAGGGAGTCAGGAGTGACCTTTGGTCTAATTAAAAGAGTCGATTTAGACTTTTCTTCTATCCTTGCACTACCCTGATTTAATAGTCGCCTTATTCAGATAGCTTCTAAATAGAAGGCGGAACGAGAGTAGACCTTATACAAGGATTCGGTATATAACTACTATTTTTAATTTCGCTTATCGACCCCGCACCGTGCCACACCCCTCCTACTGCTTTTTTATATACCTAGCTGTTTCAAAGTTTAGGGTCAGCCATTTCATGGCTTAGGGTTAGGTCGATTACGACGAGGGCCGGTTCGCGTAGAGGGCCGGTTCGTAGAACCCCGCCGAACCCGACCACGACTCTCGACGTCTACGACCACCACGACCGTGATTATAAGGAACTGTAATAGTAGGGAATTACGATTTAAATATAAGGTCAGATTACTATAGAAACTAATCTCTAACTTTCTTCTCTGATTCTCCTACTACTCTAATATATAATACGTATCTGTTTTACCTCGTATATAGATAGCTGTAGCGATTAGGGTTCTTAGCTAAGAACGGAAGTCGTAGGTTTGGTGTGAAAGGAGTAAAGTTATAAGTCACGGGTCCTTCACTCGGAGGTGAGGTCGTTACTATCAATTAACAAGTGTGAATTGCTATAGGTAGTTAAGCACGAAGCTCAAAGTAAGTGGGCATAAGCCCAGACTATATAGGTAATAAAATACAGCTGATAGCTCCTTCATGGAGACTATCACTACTGGTGTTAGTTCTAATAGCTCGTCTATCAGAACTATCAATCACGTGCTTTGTTCTTAGTCACGTGATCTAACATCTTCAGCTAACCGGCCCGATCCTCCTCCGTGAGCTTAAACAGACCCCGAGGCTATGAAGTGGCCTCCTGCACTTCAGGACTAATTGCTGGTCGTGACAACTATATAAAGATACTAAGTTCGTTAGTCCAGTTTAGAGCCTTAATCCTTGATATAATATATCTTAGACTTATTACCAGGAACTTACTTCGCGGTCCATTGAATTCAGAATGAAGGAAAAGACGGCCCTGGGCCGAGTCCCTCCCGTATCTATTCCGACTTTTACTGCCTCTTGAATATCCTCTGAACCCTATGATATCATTTAGCTAATACTTATTTAAGTTCTAGGCAAGTAGAGGGCTCTGATATAATGCCGAAGATGCCGAGACCCTAGCGTTACAGGAGGTAATCTATATAAGTAAGATATAATCCTGCTGCTAAGAGGTAGGTAGAGGTTAGTTTCTATATAATATAATATATTCATCTCGAACCGTAATTCCCTACCGGTGCAATTCTTCACACTTATCTAATAAGACTACGATTAATTTATACTGCGCTATCTATACTACAGCCTCTTAGAGTTCCCTTTATATTTATATCTGGAATTAGGTACCCGGGCCAACTTCTTGTCGGGTGCAGCGGGAGGTATTTACAGTGCACACGAAATCCCGTCTTAGACCAACTGTTTAGGGCTTTGCCAGTTCGTCTGATAAAATACCTATTCTTTTTATCACTGCACCTGTATATCTTAATACCTAACGAGCTCCTAGTACTATAGTAGGAGAGAGAGTGAGACGGGAGTAGTAAAGGTGACTCTGCTGCAGCTTCAGAGCTTCCTCTATCTAAATCCTTATATAGTTCGGCGGAGTACATTTTTCTCCTACCAAATATACAGCAGTATCATGACTCGCAACATGTGCTTTGATTTCCTTTTGAACACATCCTAGCTTCTTCCCTGTCCATACATCAGTAATTTCGAACGCCGGTATCTCTAGTGTCTTTCCCTTCACCAAGCCTGGAACTTCCTGAAACACAATTGTTCTATGTGCCTTTTGATCAAGTGTATTCAATGCCATGACTAAGAACCCTTTTTTACTTTCTCCACTCCAATACTCTGCTGGGTGATCTGCGTCGAATGTCCAGTCCGCATTGACGCCCCACTTGTACGGCTCCGCAGGCCTCCCAAACTTATCATCCTGATGGAAAGCCAGCAAGTGCATATTCTTCAGAATCGCCACCTTCTCGGCGGCCAACTTATCAAGAGCAGTTCCAATGATCAATGGACTTTTGATCGCAGCCCAGAAAGCAAAATGAGTTCTGCTCTCCTCGATAGTGAGGTTACCATTTCCGATGTGGAGCATATCAGCATCGCTGTGCTCCCAAAAGTCGGTGTATTTGCTTTTAAAGGACATCTGATTTAAGATCTCGGAGATGCGCGACCAATTCGGCGTGATGTCCCCAGTCAAACGCCAGCTGCTACCAAGTTTATTTCCCCATTCCTCGACGGCTGCGTGGCCCCAGTTACAAAGGCTGTACAATATCGTCCTATTTTGCGCAAGTAGCGCATCACTCATCTGCTTGAATCGTTTGTACTGTAAACTTGTTGTCCAGTCGTATCCCTGTGGGGGAGTATTGGCGCTCTTGGCACATGTGCCATTAACGTAGGGGCCCCATACACGGTAGTCATCAGGAACGCAGTGCTCGTATGGATCTGTCCAGTTGTCCGGGATGTAGCAGTTGTCATATTTGAGATAGTCGATTCCCCATGATGCGAAGGTTACTGCATCAAGGTGTTCTCTGTCAAGGGAAGCGGGGTATCCTCCACAGGTCTTGATGCCGCCGCTCGAGTAGATTCCCAACTTGAGCCCAAGACTATGAACTTTATCTGCAATACCTTTGATACCCGTAGGGAACTTGACTGGGTCCGGAATTAACTTGTCTGTCACGTTGTCCCGTCCTTTCTTTACGGCCCAACAATCATCAACTACAATCTTGGTCAAAATGAATGTTGCGAGAGTGAGAAGCATCGAAACGAACTGTTGATATAGTTATAGCCAGCGTCCTTGAGCCCAAGACTTACCACGTTGTTCGCTGCAGTCATGATTTTCTCTTCGTTAATGTCACAGTAGAAGGCATTCCATGAGTTCCATCCTAAAGCTGGGAGTTTGCCCTACACAAGATTCAGCATGGTTGTGAGGTATACACCGTAAACTTACAGTGCCATCTTTGTACACCAGAGCTTCAGTAGCAAGCGCAGCAGATAATAACACTGCTGAGGAGGTTCGCATCTTGAAGTTCAAATAAATTTACTTTTTTGTGGTGAATCTAACTGTCTGGCTTCAAATATGTTATCCGGTTCCCGACCAAAATTGAATCAAGTTAGAGAATATTAGATGACTCAACTACGATGGCATTCTTTGTCAACCCATCTAAGAGGGTCAAGATCACCTATTCTGGACCTATTTCAGCAGGCGGAGCATTTACATCCGAGTCTTGTGTGAGCAGGCACAGGCTTAGTACCCAAGCGGCTTAGTTTGAGGGGAACATATTTCTGTATCTGACCAGATATTGGGGACTGCATTGCCGGAGCAGCTCGTTCCATCTTAGTCTGTCTCTTCTTGACGATATCAACACGCTCAAAACATCTCAAGTAACCTCAATAACGATGATATTATCCTAATAATATATCTCCAGAGCTTTTCATTCACTATGGTACAGAGGGTCAGCTGGCGTAACTACCGCGGCCGGACTCAATTTCCCGTCATCCTTGAGAAGTGCATAGAGTATGATCACCAGGCTTCGAGGTCAATTATCAGTCGGCATGATGGAAGATGAGTTTGGAAGCTTTTCATATGTCAGAAATTTGCTCACTCTTGGCTTCTTGCTCTTAATATCAATATTACAGGGAATTCAGATTTCAATGGATCACTTTCCATCTCGAGTCACCTATGGGCCAAGCTCTATCAACGTGGAGCAAGCTATTGCTTAGGCACGAAGAGTTGGCATCGTGTGAGTTTATTTACAGAAAGCTTCGAAACGGGAGCGTTTCAATGATCCCGACAAATCAATATTAAGCGTTATTCAATTAGAGGATAGCTGATCAGCACTAAGAGCACATCGACCCATAAGGCTAATTCCGACGCATAGATAAAGCTACTAGCCTCGCAACAAACCACCGCATCAAATTTGGCCTAGTCACCTGTAAAATGTGTTGTAGCAGAGAAATACACAGGGTCAGCTCACCAGGCTGTTAGGAGATGCCGCGCACGTGGCAGAAGTCGGGCATGGAATGTCGGTACCCGGCGGCACTATATTGGCCAGTCGCTGTAGGTCCTCGTGGGAGAAGGGAAGCAGGGTTAATAATTGACTATTAACTGATTATATTAATTTAGAGTTCTAGTTAACGAAAAGGCGGAAAAGGGGCGGAAAAGGGGCCCAGCCACCCTGGTTAAGTGTGCCCCCAATTGTAGGGGTAGCTTTGCCGGAACAATAGTGGCCACAATGCTCCGATCCTCCAATGGCGGCATATGGATATATGGTACATCGAAAAGAAAAGCCTTGCTGCTCACTTACACGTTGCCGAAACCAACCGTACTTAAAACATCTCCATGTTCGCTCCTGTTGTGCTGAACCATAACCCTCAATCAGTCTCATCTAGTATCTTACTTTACAACATCCACAGCTATGGCATTCAAAACTCTCGCAGCCATTGCGCTGATCCTGTTTATTGAGTTTAATGATGTTCTTGCAGTTACACTGTCTCCTGGCTGTGGTAAGTCACAAGCTTCCGGCACTGTATCGCATACGACAATGGTGAATAAAAAACAAAGAATGTATATTACCAACGTGCCAGCCAACTACAACAGCACAAATCCCTACCGACTGATCTTCATGTTCCATGGCCTTGGAAATAGTGCAACTGCCCTAGCGAACGGCCAGCAGGGGTTTCTACCCTTCATGGGTCTTCCTCCGCTTGCCAATGCAGACAAAATCGGTGCCATTTCTGTTGCCCCGGATGGTCTGAATAGTGGATGGGCCAATTCAGGTGGTGAGGACATCGCATTCGTTGATCAGATGATAAAAGATATTGAAGCCGACCTGTGCATCGACCAAAATCTCCGTTTCTCGACTGGATTCAGCTACGGCGCTTCCATGTCTTATGCCATCGCGTGCGCCCGTGCTAAGCAATTCCGCGGGGTCGCAGTTATCTCGGGGGCTCAATTATCCGGTTGTGCTGGCGGAACAGACCCTATTGCGTATTATGGTCAACACGGATCGAGCGATGGTACAATCCCAATTGCCAGCGGGAAACAATTGCGGGATACTTTCGTGGCCAAAAACGGTTGCACCAAGCAAACGACTGTGGATGCGGCCACTGGCTCCGGCACCCTGGTCAAGACTCAGTATCAAAACTGTAACAAAAATTTCCCAGTCACTTGGATTTCTTTCGACGGTGGCCACACTTCGACACCGTCCACCAGGGGAGCAAGCAAGTCATTTACCCCAGAAGAGTCATGGGCGTTCTTGAAGCAGTTCACATAGGTGGTGGCCCTTCTTCGTTGTACGGTCGGGCTTGACTGGGATGAAGGGAATTACTTCTCTTCTGTTCGCCCATTTTTATATAGCCCGTCCTGTTAAGGACGTAGCCTATACAGCGCCTGGAGCAGGCGTATAGGTCCTAGCAAGACTTGAAATAACATGAAATAAAAATTACATCTTTTGATATCAACGTTGCATTAAATCATTTTTTATATTGCGTGAATGTATTCTTTGAACTTTGCTGCTTTATGCCTGCTGGGTGGTGTATATAAACACCACAAAAGATAGAAAAGGCTTTGCTAGATGCTGTGCTTGACCGGCCTACGTCCCAGCCAATCAATGTATCCTCTTTACAAATGCTGACCGACCTGCGGGGAGGAGTTTAGGGTGATGTTTATTGCAGTCCTGGGACCACTTCTACGTGCATCAGTGGCTGGCCCACATTTTCCTTATAGTACTTCATATCCTTGGTGCTTGAGCTTCGCAGAATGAACCCTGGGTAGCTCCGAACGCCAAGATTATCTTGGCCGCCGTCTGTGACACGGCCCGGCTCACATGCCCTAACACCGCCAGATCCGACTCTCTTGACCTCGCTACTGAAAGCACCGCCACAGCTACTACTACTAGTTTTACTTTATTCTAAAAAGCACCGTCACTAACCTCGTCATTATAACATATTAATTAAAGAACTTTACTTGACGGGGAACTGATATTATTTTGACGATCTAAAAAGTTTGAATTCATAACTGAAGAGGTGAAGTATAGACTAATCATTCAAGATTCGGTTCGCCAGCTTCGCATGTAACTCGACGCTTTGCCCTTGCTTGACTATCAAAATGGATGTACTCCTATCAAGAAGTTTGTTCTGAACCATTTATTGCATCGGTCCCCACTAAGCCAAATTCAAGTTGTCGCGATCATCTTTTATCAACTTTGAAGATCGCCATGTCGTGCGCAGTCAGTGCTGCCGAGACAGATGTTCCTGTACCCGTAGCATTGGTATAGCATTCTCTCCAAGAATATATACCTGATCCAAGGCCAGGAACATCAGAAAAGTTGACTGAGAGGGTGGCTACACCAGTTGATGCGACGAGACCGATCACATAGCCTGTGCTGATTTTACCAGACCAATACGGATAAAGTTGACCAGAAAGGGGCGCAGACTTGCCAGACGGGGTGAAATATTTCGCGGGTATGCCCAGGGAGTCTTGATTGATTGAGATGACCTCCTGTTCCTTGATTAGCTTAGTTCCTGCACTCTATTCTCTTCTACAAGTTTAAGATTTAGTAAAGAAAGTGGATAGACCTTATTCAACAGCACAGCCAAGCTCGCTTTGCTAATCTTCGATAAATCCGTCCCGACCAGCAATGGGCTTTTAGCAATCGCCCAAATCCCAAAATGTGCCCTTTCTTCCGCTGCAGTTAGGCCCCCGTTCCCCACTTCCAACATATCAAAGTCGTTGAAGCCTCCGGGACCGGCATACTGTGCGTACCCCTGGGCACCGGATGCGATACTCACGATAGATGACCACTTGTTCATGACATCGGATGAGACGCGCCAGGAGTTGGCGGTCTTCAATCCCCACGTCCATACTGAGTCCTGGCCCCAGTTGCACATTGCGTAGTAGATATCTCGCCCTGAGGAAGCGAGCGCATTGCCCATTGCTGTATAGCGTGTCTGTGAGGTACCACTGGTGGGTGTGTTGCACTATTGAAGATCAGTCTCCAGGATATTGATATTGCGTAAACAAGACAGAAATAAGGTCAGTATATACGTTGTCGTACTTCCACAGGTCAATACCCCAGCTAGCTAACGTCTTTGCATCTTGCTTTTCATACCCTTGTGATCCCGGATATCCAGAGCAAGTGGCCGTTCCCGAGTCGCCGTAAAGTCCTATCCTAATCTTCAGTAGGCTCGTCTAGAATTATCAGATGCTCACAATACTGACCCATCTTAAGACCCATGCCGTGGATTTGTGTTGCAACAGCAGCAATTCCGTTTGGCCATTTGTTGGGATCAGGTACCAGTGAGCCATTAAAATCCCTCGATTTACTTGACCAGGTATCATCAGTGTTGATATATTCATACCCAACGTCTTTGAGTCCAAGCTTCACAAACGCTTTTGCTGCTGCTAAAGCTGTAGTGGCTGAGGATGCTGATGAAGTTTAGTGATAAAGCAGAACCAAGGTGAGCACGGATGTACTTTCGTAAATTAGAGTTCCAGTTGTTGAAACCCATCGCTGGGGTAATCCCTATTCCATTTTTGATCTGTTTTGAGAGCTCTATCAGAGCACTGTTTGCAGTTACTACTAACAAGAAGATGGTAGGTGATAGATACATGATCAAAGCACGTCTAGTATTTACAAGAAGATGAAGATTGGAGTATGTAAAGACCAAGAAGAAGACACAGTTCATTAAAACGAGTGATTTGTGCTCTCTTCAATAAAATAGCATTGATTGTTAAGTCAAGAACCCACCTTTTTGAGATGTTCGGAATACTACGTTCCGTTTTATGAGGGGTGGAGAGGCCTCAGGAAGTTCATTATAGTGGTATTGTGGGATAATTTAGCTTAATCTGCCGCTCAGACGCCGAGTAGGTGGATGAATGCTTCAAGGAGCTTGATACTTAAGATCGGTTGGTGTAAAATTCCAGACAGTCGCAAATGTAAATCATTAGGAGAAGGCCCGGTTCCAAATCCCGGTGACAGCTCCACCCCAGATACGCGCCAGCTAAAGCCGTAACGGCGAGTAGCGCGGCCGTTGCTTTAAGCCGGAAATTGTTGTATATGTATTGTCCTTGAGGGTGAGGTAAAATGCGAAGGATTGTGGCTGGGATCACGTGCTAAAACGTGATCGACCTTATTGTATATAGCCTTTTGGTCGTCTTATTTTGACAAGCAGAACACTCACCACCATTGTTTGACACTCGCTTGAGAGTAACATATGTCCTAACCCTCGCTGTGACGTTTACTTAGCATAGAACGAACCTCGAAGATTCTTTAACCACTCTCCTTTGTGAATCCCCTCCACATTATCGGAATTTACGCCACAAGTGGATCCCGAATATAGCAGCCGCAATGAAACTTGGACAGCTAGTACTTGATAGCTTCTAATTGCAATTTAATTTCTCTTGATCCATTTGCTTCTCAGTTACCGGCGTGCCAAACTCATATTCTATGGCCAATATGACCCCCAAGGTCTATCGCAAAGACCCAGGCAGATTCTGCCATGAGAGACTTGTTACAGCAATAAATTGGAGTAGATTGCTATGTGGAGATGAGCACGAAGCTCCCTTCTAGTAGGTAAAGACCTAGACTATTTAGGAAATCCTTTTCCCTTGGTTGGCGGCAGTCAGTTGACTACTGCTAACTGCATCTAATCGTTTATGGTAACATGGCGTAACTACGATGAAACAATTGAACCGCTTGCCTAGTGCGATCAATCCTTTCTGGCTATATTAGTCGTTCATACTTCTGCTGTCAATCGTGCCCGGAATATTCTCGACAAGGAAACTTAATCAAGGTAAGGTAATGAAGAAATAAAAATTAAAAATTAATAAATCCATAAGAAGAAAGAAAGAATAAGTTGCCATTATGTTGCAGGTTTTGCAAGTGGTGTAATATCATTGAGTTGAGTGACTTGATTGTCCTTTCAACAGTAGCTATTCTACTCTTATCATACATAATAGGTATTAAACAGCTCACGTTTGAGAAGGAGCAGTGACATATATGCATGGCATGATATATACAGTGTATACAAGTCATGCGTAGACATTGAAACTGGGATGAATCTAGTGATAATCTATATTTATGCAACATATTAATATTACTACATATATTTAAATTTTATAGAGAGGCATGAAGGTTTGGCCTTAACCAGAAGCTCGGTGCGGTTTTGATCACCTAATTGATCACCTGACCCTGCCATTCGCTTATCCCCCTTAGACGGGGCCCTCTGCTCACCTTAAGAAGATATCGTATGAAAGAGAGGCGTTGTTCCTCATTCTCTCTCCTTGGTTTTGCCTTCTTGAATAGAACCTGTTCATCAAAGTGCCTTAGCCCTGAGAAACCCATTAGGCGAGGGAGTTTATTATTGTCAAAGCTTTATACTTTTGATACGAGGTGCGTAAATAGGACCGCTCTTCAGACACTAAAAGATGGTGCTTCTAAATTGCGATTCGATTGAGAAGAATAGAGAATGGGTAGAAGAAGTTCCTAGGAAAGCCCTCTGATTATTCACATAATTCGTGTGAACTCGCTTCAGTTGAAGCCTTCCACGTCATGCAGAAGACGAAAAGGTGGCATAACTGCCACAATGTCTAAGAGACTCACTAGCCTCTAGGACTTAAGACTATTCTTCAAGGTTTCTAAGGCTCTCTACTAAAATCACGCTATAATCAAACTGTGCGTTGGACACCTCAGAAGACTTTGTCACGAAGTTGGATTCACGGGAGATAATATCACGGAAGGTAATATCAACGATTTGACCTGATTATGATCGAATTGTGATGTCCCTGACAGTTGGAGTATCTGACATGGAAAGAAGTATAGGGCCCAATATTTATATATGTATAAAGTTTCTGTGATCTCGCTTAAATTAATGCCTGGTGTATTAGGCATTTGAAAGAAATGTGGTGGAACTGTTATAGACTCCTCTAACTTGAGACAAGAGGGAACAATGAATACAGCTGAATGCTGAAGAGTAGCTTGGGCCAAGTTGCCAAAGGTATTGGTGCAAGAAACTAACCTTTATTGATTAGATTGATGTTAAACTGGTAACTTGGAATTGAGGAATACTTACTACACCATGCATTGCTAACACTTGCAGGTCCCTGATGCTACCCCTTCAACATGTAATAACTGGGGGGCCTGGAATAGTATATGCTCTGCCACCACCGTTTGGCTGTCCTGAACCGTTGTAGATACTGATTAAGATTCCAGGATCAGTAGCCTTGTAGGCACCAGGGAAACTGACCAAATCTGTACCGGTTTTGGTTCCAGACCCAGTTATCTTGATTTGTGCACATTCCATGTAGAATTGTGCACCGCCTTGTGAGCCAGCACTATGGAGAGCTATGAGTTCAATTCGAAGGAGATATTGGCCGGGAGCAATGCAGGAGGGAACAGTAACGTAGTGCCAGCCGCGATTTGCAATCATGGTATCAACAGCCCAATTGCCATTGTTGAGTCCTTCTTGGCCGATCTTGAACCATTGAAGTCCATTAGTGCCCGTTGTCGCTGCATCGTTTACTTTGGCAAGGTAATAGATAATAGGACCTGGGAAGATAAAAACAACACCCTTTGATTAGCTCGTGATATTTGAGCTTAGTTTAGATATTTATTTAACGTACCTTTGTGACTTGGCGCAATTGGGTTGTCAGGGTCGTTTGCGCCTTGAGCCCCTCCAATAACATGGCCCCACCAGCCCCCGACTTTGGCACCAGCTGGGATGCTAATAACATTATTGTCCTTGTGGTTGATGCCCGTATTACAGGCAAAATTCCCATTGTTCACATCCGTGATGGGGTAATCGCTATTAGGTGCTCTCACGCCTTTCAGCTGGCCTTGATCTACACCATTCACAGATATCTTCTGCATAATAGAATGGCCAGCGGCTGTCGATGCCGCAAGGGCGGCGAGGAGGATTGTTGCTTTCATCTTGAATTTAAAAATTGAGTGGACCTTAGAGCATTGACTTGCTAGGTGAGGTGGAGTTGTCTCATTATTATAGAAAACTATGTCTATTTTATATCTCGGCTCACTCCCCGTAGGGCCGTACCTAAATTATGATCAGGTTAATAATAACAGAATTAAAGGCAATAAGATGGTCATAGGACTAGGGCTCTGCAAGAATCACTATAAATTATATTAGTTGATCTTTAAGGGTACGTAACCGTGAAGCGAAGATGTATTAAATTTAGACAAATGATCTACTACGGCAGTGACTCTTGTTGTCCCTCTTGACTTAAGATCCTCACCGATTGGATATAGTATTATTAGGACAATCTATCCAGGTTCGATGGCCTCAAAAAGACCTCATGAAATTCTAAGACCGTCGTTTCGCGGAGTTTCAACCCGCATTTCCACTACGCCCTGTCTGTAGCGTGCAAGCACCTGCACCCCGCGTTCCCGGCACCCTGCGTTCCCTGCACCCTGCGTTCCCTGCACCCTGCGTTCCCTGCAATCCCGCCTTTTCCGCACGCCGCATCTGCAATGGAGTCCCCACTCCGGCATTGAATTCTCCAGAAAATTTTCCGTTCCGGGTATTAGAAGTCAATAACAGTGACTTGCAAAGTGCTTATCAGATTAAAATTAAAAACCAAGCTATAGTCCCTGATATCAATAGAATTAGAAGGCTCGGGACTTCATCATCCGCTATCTGTCGCAATGTAAATAGGCGCGTGGTCTGAAAGTCGATTTAGCTTTCAGCAAACGTGTTTTTTATAAGAAACTTGGCAATCCTTCAGGAACCCAAATTGTCCGCAAGTAATTTTCAAACATCGTCTGTGAAAATTCCATCCAGTATTCACAATGTTCAGACTCTCTGCTGTCACTCTTAGTACCTTTTTGAGTATTCTTTCTCTTGCACTGTCTCAGACCACAGTTAGGATCAATGCACTTGGTGACAGTATCACTGGTTCCCCTGTATGTCCTTATCAAATGCATAGACGAAGTTATACTAACTTTCTCAGGGATGTTGGCGAGCGATCCTCTGGCAAAAGCTGCAAGCCGCGGGTGTAAAGAATACAGATTTTGTCGGGACTCTCCCCGGACAGGGTTGCGGGTTCACCTATGACGGAGAGAATGACGGTCATGGTGGCTTTCTCGCGACCGGCATTGTTAGGAATAAACAACTCCCAAAGTGGCTCTCCACTTCGAAGCCAGACATAGTAATGATGGAGCTGGGAACCAACGATATTTGGAGTAACATTGCTCCAGCTACTATCATAGCCGCTTTCGACACACTTGTGGACCAGATGCGAGCCCAGAAGTCAACTATGACAGTTCTGGTGGCGCAAATTACGCCTATGAACCCAAGTTCATGTTCGGATTGTGGGCAACGAGTGGTGGCGTTCAACGCTGCTATCCGTGCTTGGGCACCCGGGAAATCTACCTCAGTCTCACGGATAACTGTGGTGGATTGCTGGACAGGATATAACACGGCAACCGATACTACAGATGGAGTTCACCCCACTAATTCTGGAAATACCAAATTGGCGAATTGCTGGTATGAGCCTCTGAAGGCAGCCATTGCTCTTATCAGGAGAACACGTTAGAACACTGCATTAACAATATGGTATGTTATCGTCCCAATATTTTGATCTTAAGTAAACTAATAAGTCTTTGAGTGGCCAGGGCTGTACAAATTCCATATCCTGTGAGGTTGGGACTTACAAGTATTATAATCTGTGGTATAATTAATGGTGAAATTAGAGTGCTCTAGTAAGCGAGCTTAAGTGGAGGATTCGCAAAAGAGATTTGGGTTCTGTTAACTAGCTTGAGCTGTGAGGAGGATTTTTTATGCGAGAAAATAAAGCTTTCCGAGAGTTTTCTCACGGAAATAGCGATATCACCTGCACCGCTGGGATATACAAGTCACCTATGAAATATACTCTACTGTCTCCTAGTTTCAATTTCTGAACATGCACTCTGTAGATACCTTCATGGCTACGGCAGTAAAAGGCGTATTGAAGGTGCCGTAGAAGGTAAGGTGGGGTCACGGTCAAAGTAAATACAGAATAAGAATAAGTGGAGTTGAACGTAGACACCGATGACTGTTATGTGTTCTCCTATTGATAAAGCACTCGGTACTTTACTGGCTATGTGAATTACGCTATAAGTAAACTAGGAATACAATTGAGATCAAATTTATAGCAATGGCCTATAGTGCACTAGTGATATCTAAGAGTATCGCGAGTAGAATTTATATAGTCATGCCAGCTATCCAGAATTGATTGTCACTCCCCTCCTTCTAGTGTCCTTTCCACCTAAACGTACATGATAGAACGTGCTAGCATAAGAAAATATGGGTAGTAGTATGTCATGTCAATGATAGTGGCTTGAGGTAGATCAAGTGATACATCCTCCTATAATGCCAGGTGATATAAATAATGAAATAATGGGTCAGATCTGCAACACAATTCTCATCAAATACTAGGTTATATGCTTGGCTATCAGAAAGTGGAATATGATGCTTGCAGAGTAACAAGAGAAGCGGAAGGTCATGCTCCGTAGCGCTGCTAAACGCGAAGCACTGAAAATCGACTCCGCATAACTATCCCCCGCCTTTTCATATATATTTATATTCTCTTTGAGCGAAAAGGATGTTATAATCCGGATTCCCTGTTCCGACGGAATAACACATAGATAAGCAGTAGTACTATAGGTCGTTCATATAACTAAGCAGCGAATAATATATTACTGTCAAGTGTGCAGCTATTAAGCTTATAAACTCTAAGCGGAGGAGAATCCCTATCAACCCATATAGGCAATAGTACAATACTAGGGAGCTTGTCTAGGTCGCCTTTCTTCCTGGTCTTACACCAGATTTATAGCTTTTGATTATTTCTGGTTTACTTTAACCAATAACTTAAGGTTCTTAATTGTCCTGGGCCTGGGCTTGAACTGCCGAATGCAGACAAAACTCTTACCTTTTCGGAGGAGGAGGTTTACCAGTGATATCCTTACAAAATAAGATATGACGATTGATCTAATTAGACCTCAGCTTAGTTCTGCCACCATGGCATTACTCTCCAGTATCCGAAAGTGCCCACTAGAGACCGGGGTACTCATCTTATCCTATATACAATAATATTCATGGATCAAAACGCCCAGTCTTCGGAAATAAATTTATTACTATAATCATACAGTTAATTTGATTCAATATTTCTGATCTTTCGGGAGACCTCTCTCCGCGGTCTAGTGTTTCTGACCGAGTTTACTATAATCAGTGCCCACCAACGGGGTGGTCTCAAAGAAGATATATAACCTCCAAGAAACAGACTGTAGATACCGAAACAGTTTATTTCCCACTATCTAATCGCCGCACTACAAAACAACTCACGCTTAATTGAAGATGAAGTGGTTAAAAATGAACAGCATTCTTATCGCGTTAGCGATGGTGGACGCCATGCCAGCAGCGGAAAAGAAAGCGGTCGGCACAACCCCTTCAGCTAGTGGGCTTAAGTTTACTATCGATGGAGTGACTAAATACTTCGCAGGAACGAACTCATACTGGATTTCATTTCTAACTAACAATGCCGACGTTGAATTAACTATGGGCCATGTCGCATCCAGTGGACTGAAGATTCTCCGGGTTTGGGGGTTTAACGATGTCAACGGCAATCGTAATGGGGTTTACTTCCAATCGCATTCGTCGTCAGGATCAACAATCAATACCGGTGCTAATGGCCTTCAGCGTCTTGACGTCGTGGTTGCAGCGGCCGAGAAGCACGCTGTGAAGCTTATTATTAACTTCGTTAACTTCTGGGATGACTACGGCGGTATAAACGCTTACATTAAGGCATATGGAGGCTCTAAGACCGGATGGTATACAAACACCAAAGCACAAAGTGCGTACCAAGCGTATATCAAGACAATTATCAATCGTTATAAAAGCTCTAGCGCGATTTTTGCTTGGGAACTCGCGAATGAGCCCAGATGTCAGGGTTGCAGCACCGACGTCATTTATAAATGGGCCGATAGTACGTCTAAGTATGTTAAGTCTCTGGATCCTGACCACATGGTCACTCTAGGCGACGAGGGAATGGGCGTGCCCGGTGGCTCAGCATATCCATACACGACCAGCGAAGGCACTGACTTCGTCAAGAATCTTAAGATTAAAACCCTTGACTTCGGCACATACCATTGGTACCCAGGATCTTGTATGTGTGTACCTTCACCTTATTTTTTACAGTGGCTAATCTTGAATGTACAGGGGGTATGTCTAACACAGATACCGCCGCCTGGATCAAGGCCCACGCTGATGCCTGCATTGCAGCGGGCAAGCCATGTCTATTCGAAGAATGTCGGTCTTTCCTTCCAAATTGTTTAAGAAGGTATATTTCTAACATAAATACAGATGGAGTGTCGAGCAACCACTGCAGTGTTGAAAAGCCATGGCAAACAGCATCACGAAACACTAATGGAAATTCTGGTGATCTCTTCTGGCAATGGGGCGATCAACTTAGTACGGGCCAGACTTCCAATGATGGCAATACGATATATGTTGGGACTAGCGACTTCCAGTGTCTGGTTACTGATCATGTCAGTGCAATTGGCTAGACTAATGTACTTTAAGAAGAGAGCACGGAGGTTGAGAACAAAGAGATGTTAGGGTTCAATGTTCAAATATTACATTTGAAGTTAGAGCCCATCAACACTAGACTGCTTATCAGAGAATTATTTTGCTTTTAGTATAAAGGTTCCGAGTGCATATAATACGATAACTCACTAAAAAGGTATCGGGTCATATGCTACTGTCTGGCAGCCCAGATATTATGATCTCGGATAATCACGTGCAGCACCAAGACCATAGGCTCTCTAGGAAACTAGAAGGAGACCTTGGGCTGTTAAAGTAAGAGGACCGTAGGATAACACTAGTTAGTGGTCCAGGGATTTCATGGTACTGGTAGTGTCACATGACCTGATACCTCGCGTGATGTGTGATCTTGCTGATCTTATTCATCGTGAAAAGTGTCTGTTATTCCTAGCTAAAATAGATATGTAATTTAAAGTATAAATATAACTAAGTAAGCCGCGTGACGTAGACTAATATACTGCGACGATCACGTGATTAATCACGTGCAGTTCTAAGACCTTAGGCTCAAGAGGAGACATCCTCCAGGAGACCTTAGACTATTATAGTAAAAGGACTAATTACGAGCTAGTAGGCGGTCCAGGGATTTCTTAGTATAAGTAATCACGTGATCAGGGTCGACTTAAAGCGGGTTAAGACCCGATTATATACTAGGCCTTAGGCCGTCGCCGTTCCTAGGGTAACCTTAGCTTCGTACGAGAGCTTACCTCTATTAAAGCTCTCTAACGTTATTACCTTCTTTCTCTCCTTAGAGAATTCTTAGCTAGTCTAATATAGTTAGTTATAAAGAACTATAATAGTAGGGAATTACGATTTAAGTATAAGGTTAGATTACTTATTACGATTCGACCCTTAACTATACTATATAGCTAAGAGGCTAGTTATATATTTATAGGCTATATAGAAG
>LLCE01000263.1:0-17561 GCA_001414415.1 Hymenoscyphus repandus
ATAATAACTATATAATATAATAATAAGATTTGGTTACTATGTTTAATTAAGCACGAAGCTCCTATAAAATAGGTAAAGACCTAGACTATATACTTTTATAGTTAGAGGTAGTTATACCGACTACCTCTAACCGTTTACTAGTAGTTAAACCGACTACCTCTAACCGCCTCTGGTTATATAACTATAATACTATAAAATCCCTGGATCGCTTACTAGCTTGTAATTAGTTCTTTTCCTATAACAGTCCAAGGTCTACTAGAGATATTCATCTCCTGAGCCTATGGTCTTGGAACTGCACGTGATTCATCCCGTGATTGTGACAGTAAGGTCGTTACTAGTAATTTTATAAATGTAAATTACTATAGGTAGTTAAGCACGAAGCTTAAAGTAAGTAGGCCTAAGCCCAGACTATATAGTAGCTAATAAAATAAGAGTAGACAAGTAGCCACGCTATTTGTCGTGTTATACCAAGGAGCGACGAGTAGCTTGGCTATCCGTCGTTCTTCACGTGAAAGGGGAGTCACGTGCCCACGTGACTTTCTTCACTGGCCAACCAACAGTCGGCCCGCCCCGCATGCTTATTCAGACCTACGGGGTTCTCAGAGGTATCCCCTTCTCGTCATGACCAATAGCAGGTCGTGACACAGGGTTATATAACTAAGAGGTTATAGAGCTCTTCTATAGCTACTATAAAGGCAGCACGACGCTCGGCGAGGGATAAAACCCTACTAGAATTATTATTATTATCGTTATCGTCTTCCTCCTCCTCCTCCTCCTCTAACGCCGCACGTATAAGCTTGGCGAGGCGGGCGAGGCGCTGGCTGGAGATAGGTTAGTAGACAAGCAGTGTTTAGGAAGGAAAGAGAACTTACAGCCTTAGAGGCGCCACCCTCCTTAGCCTCACGCCAGATACCGAACGCTACTACTGCTCCTGTAGGAGCCGTACGACAGCCTTTGCTGCCAGCGAGGCAGCGCGCACACCGGGACGAGTTTTCTGCCACAAGGCAGGCACCGTCGGAAACGCCTTTGAGGGCGCTACGAAGACAGCCCTCGCAAGAGGTGTCACGAAGGGCTGCCTGCGGTGGTAGAGTAGCGTTCTTCTTCTTCTTCTTCTTCTTCTTCTTATATACCTCCGTAGAGGACTTCCGAGTTATAGCTATAGCGGCGGTGGCAAGCTTCTTTGCCTCCGAAGAGGACTTTGAAGGGGTCTTTATCCTCGCGGAGGACTTAGGTTTAAGTTTCTTCTATAAAGAGAGTTAGCCTAGGAGCTCGAGAGGCAGTTAGTGGAGAAGTATACGGCGTGAAGTTTAGCTAGATGCGCCTTTCGGCGCGCGGAAAGACGGGCTATTACGAACGGTTTAGTGATAGTGACTAGGGAGTAAAAGTATATAAGCGTGCCGGTCGTTCTATCCGGCTCCTGCAGGACGTTACCTAGGGAACTCGCGCGCTTAATATATACTAGAATGCGGATTACTCTATATATTAATAACGCTCTCGCTTACGCTAATATAGGGTGTGTCACGTCATATAGCGCTTTAATCTGTGGATTTAGCACGCTTAGTTATAGAAAAACCTATATTTAACCTGTTCTTAGAAGCTCTCCTAATAGAAGACAAGCGTCTATATTTAACTACCTACTCCGCTCACTCTATATAATCTGCAGCGCCTGCGGATGGCGCTAGCAGAGCCCTCTGAAGCTCCTTCACACCATAGCACCTTATATAGTGCTAGCACCGCCCTCTGAGTCTCACGTTACAATGTCGCTTTAATTTTCTATCTTTAAATTTACGTATAGGCTACTTAACAACCCTGGAAAATATCATTAACTATTTTTGATTATACTAGGCTTTATTCTTGCCACACTGCAGTAATAATAGATAAGTTAGATGTCAGTGGCTTTTCTATAACCTTGAGGGAGAATCTCTTATCAGCTGCCGCGAACAACCCTCTCCAATCGCTTGCTTGCCGTTCCTTAGAATTAGAGAACGCTTTCATTGTCATATCGCTTGCTCTAGATGACGCCACATTAGCTTTGAGCACTATAGTGATTGAGTGACCAACCGTAAACGCTTTTGTACATAGATGGAGGCACACCCAAAATCCGGTAGGCATATATCATTGATCAAAATCTTTGCGCCTGGCTTGAGGGCGGGGATTAAGGCCTTGAGGATTTTGATGCAGTACTTGTCGGACAAATCATGAAAGATCCAACGGAAGTAATACAAATCGGCATTATTGACAGGTTGTTCCAGAAAGTAGTCATGTGCCATGAACTCAACCCGTCCCTTGAGATCCTCTGGTAAGTCATTCTGAGCCTCTGCAATCGTAAAACCTAGATCCTGCACAATGCAGTGTAATTTTGGGTTGCTTCTTGCAATTTCAATACTGACAAGCCCATGAGACCCGCCAACATCGACAACCACTCCATTCCCGAGGGACTTGAAGTCAAAATTATCAACGAGTTGTGATGCTTCAAATCCTGGACTAGATTGAAAAGACTTCATTGCGCTCATGAATTGCCTCGCCAACCGCGGATCCTTTTCGATGAACTCAAAGGGAAGGAGATTAGTATTATTGTATAGTGCGAATCCCTGAAGGGTTCATTAGAACGCTAGAAAACCGAAGCAATATTTGAGGGTGGTTTGGCATACAGTGTGGTTTGGCTCCTCGGAGCCAGGCCATTTCTCGGATGCTTCAAGAACTCTAGGCAATGACGGCCAAATCATGTCTACAGTTCCACCAACCCACGCGGCTGCTAGGGGGTTGTCTACTAAGACTCTGGAGGGACCCGTGTGAGCAACAATTCCCTCTCGTGGTTCTGTAAAGATATGATTGGTCATAGCATGGCGAAGAAAGCGTTGTACGTCGATCAAGCTCTGACCTGTTGCTGTTGAGATCTCCAAAAAAGTTCTTTCTCCATTGGGTGGAATCAGCTGAGCAATCTGGTACTTGTGAATGAATTGAAGGCTCAGTGGATTATGGTACTATTCCTGTTAAATACAACACAGCACCAGAAGATAGTACTTACATCACCAATGTGGTTGAGTAGATGTTCTGTAGAGCCTTGTAGCAGACAATGTAAATCATGGGAAGCTTCAAGAGCAAGTAATCGACTGGTGTTTACATCAAATGGGAGTACCGGGTAGGCCAATGGACCATCTTTCTCCAGTGAAGGCAACGGCGCTTCGACAGCTGTGAGATACGACTCGAGTTTCTTCACGTGTTCTTTGACTGTTGCAACCAACTCTAGCAAGGTTTTGGAAGTCATCTCTGTTAGACTACTAGAGAGAATGGATGCGTTAAAAAAATAACTTGGGAGACACGCAGCTTTCGAGTCGCTCTAATGGAACTCTGCTGAGAGCTGATCCCATGTCGCGAATTCAGTCAGCCCGCCGGACGACCCCCTGAAAGTTCTACCTCGCCGCTTTTTGTCGTGTACCCATCAAAGGAGGTTTCCCACAACATTAAGCACCATGGTTTGGATTGTATGCGGGTTGCCCTTGGCGAAATATCGTCGATTAGATCTGGAATGTGGTATTAAGTGGAAGAACCGGGTTAGGTGTGTTGGAGGCGCAGAGACGTAACTTAGCCATCGAGTTGGTGTTCCCCAGACCGTCTAGGATTAGTTGGCCTGCATCAAAAAGATGTTTCGCATGCGATGCGGGGAAGGGGCGGGTGCCCCGAAATATTATACGGTGGAAGGGACCCCAGTACCATGCGGTCAGAGTAATATGTTTTGTCGGTGAGCCGGTTGCACCACCTGCATGACGGCATCGACCTTGCTGCCTTAAAGGTTATTTTGAAGATATGCACTAGTAATTGTGATGGAGAAAATACAGTTCAATTACAGTTCAATATAGGTACCAATATGCTGTTTCTGAGGCCCACACTGGTAAGATGGGGGCCCTGAGGTCTGGTACTGGATGCAGCAATGGAAGCCCTCAATGGAAATTTTGATACCACGCCACTGCTGGATTATTGATTTGATGAACCTAACAAGAACCAAAGCAATTCACCCTTCTTAGTGCTTGTTCAGTGGAAAGCTTCATTTCTGAGATAGCATATACTACAGGGGTAGGGCGGTACAGCTAAGAATAAACGCCAAAGCATTAATTAACTAGTACTTCTACCCAAGTAGAAAAACACATTTTGACAATCATTCTTTGAGCTTAGACGTGCCCTCCATGTCGACATAAACATCTTCGTAGCTGACATCCGAGTCTCTGTCAATGACAACGTCGAGATAGGCAATCGTCTCATCGCTATCAGAGCGACCTAGTACCCTTAGCTTTGGCCCTAAAATATAACGATCATACAAGACCGTAACCTACCTTTCTTCGCCCCCCCATTCATATCAACATAAACATCCTCGTAGCTCACATCCGAATCTCTGTCAGTCACAACGTCCAAGTAAGCAATATTTTCATCGCCATCGCCATCGCTTCGCATTGCCAATTCAACACCAGATCCAGCTGAATTATACATCAGATTTTTATTCCAAATTAACTGCTGAAAAGTGCTTACATCGAACTGGGTGACCCAGAACTTGTGCTCCTGTCAGGAGAAAGAGTACAAGCTTGAAATTCATGCTGGTTGTCTTTGGGGTGGAAGGGAAGTGGGCTTGGGGAGTGAAAGAAGAGCTTGTGCGAGGTTAAGCTCAATTTGGGAACAGGTCATGCAAGCCTTTAAGAATCGTCAACCTAAAGTATGTACAATATTCGAGGTAGTGAAGATGTTTTTATAGGTGCGAAATGATATGATATTGGCTAAAATCTGGTAAAGGAGTTTATAATAAGACGGCCTTCGTGGGGACTGAATTGTGGTTTGTTCTCCCTGCCATGACGAAATTTTGTAAAGTGACACTAACATTGAGTATTTTTAATGTTGCAGACATAAAGAACATTATTACCCATAAAAAGATTATAATCAACGCTTCTCTTATCTTCTAAATGTGACGTGACATGGGCAGACGCTGGGTGGGGCAGATACTAAGTCTCCATTTCCAGCGAACATGTGAGCTCATATCCTACCTAGCTAGCCTAGGGTGGCCAGTAAGCATTGAATTATTGATTGAAATCTAGGCTCGGTTATCCAATACAATGGTCCACAAAGTTGGTAATGATTAGACGCCGCAAACGGACATCTTTCTCTTCTTAGATACCCGCACAGGATGAATTTCAAATCAGCCAGTATATCACCCTAACCCAGCACCTTTAAATGCAATACTACACACACAATTACACTAGAAAAATATGTTCGCATGAACACGTCACGGAATGACACGGCGGTCATTTCTGCAAAGATCTGCATTAGTAGCAATCGCTCCGCCATGTACGATCGATCTGCAGATCCTGCTTACTCGCGACCAGCTTCCTTTATTGGCTCTACTGCCCATCAAAATCTCGCGGCAGAAAGGAAATTCCCAGGATTAGTCGAAAGAGTCATTTTTCTGCGCCCCTTCTACCAAACAAGGTATTGGTGGCAGTCCATGAGCCGTCCTCCTCGCCAGTAGACTAGGAGAGGATCTTGTCGGCAGAACAGCAGTTGTTGTTGCAGCATTCATCTCTATGAAAAGATTCCTTTGCATCTTTAGACACTGCTACTGGAGCAACCCAATTGAAGCAAGTGGACACAGATTTTATTGAATTCGAACCAGAGCTTGACTACAATGAAATCTATGGACGATGAGTTTCCTTTGATGAGAGGGTTCGAGGGAGAAGAATCTAAAACCCCTCCTAAAGCCAACAATCTTCTCAACAGATTGGACCAAATTTCCGTGAGAACAAAGTTCTTCATTCACCTGAGCATATTTTTGCTTTATTTTGTCGTTTATTTAGGGTCCATCTATGGGTTGCCAAAGGCGGCTTGTCGCTCGGAGTATCCACGCCCTAGTAAGTGCCTTACTAAATCTATTGACCAAGTTCTTATCATTCTAGCAGCTATGTCGGGTATCCATATAAAAATGGTCCCAAAAGTCTCTCCTAATTTCCTCCATAGCGAATACTCTGGTAGAAATCATCATGAAATCGATCTGGCTTGGCACGAACTCTTGGACAACATTAGTCTAAGAGCAAGCAGCGATGAGATGGGATATAACCACAACCACAACCACTCGGTTCATTTAACTCAGGGGGGTGGTCAATTAGTGTGGTTAGAAGTATCTCATCATCTCCACTGCGTTGTGAGTGGAACTGAACTCCTCACTGCGGCACTTGTTGACAATTCTTGCGCATAAGAAAATGCTCCGCCAGTGGGTGTACCGAGAGGTTTATTTTGTGAATATGACTGGAATGCCATTGTTAAAAATGGAAAGACACGTCGGTCAGTGGGTTTTTTTTATATCTGCCTTACGTGCGCTTTAGCTAATTTACTAGACCACTGCCTAGAAACACTGAGGCAAGTCGTGATGTGTCGACCAGATACATCGTTAACTACCTTTTTGTGGGTCAAATCTCAAGACAAACCCATTTTGAACATCGATCCACTGGAGCATCAATGCGTTGACTGGGATGCATTGATGGCATCCGTCGACGGCAGAAGGGTTCCACTGGAAGAAATACAGGCTTTACAAAACCCCCTATTATCCATTCCCCAATGACACAATTCTGTTTGAGGCTGTTGAGGGCTGGTATAGACGTTTCGGAGTGAATGTATAGTCAATTCCAGAAGGGCAATGTGGAGTGTGCAATTTCGTATCATACTTCCAAACTGCAAGTTGCTCATGGGGCTTGTGGTTGTATACAAACAATTAAATTCTTCCTCCTCAAATAGAACGGGAAAAACATCTCATGATATGACCCAATAAACTGTATCATCCACGAGACTATAGACCTCACGATGCTCTAAGAAACTCTATATTTAACCTGCGGTTGCTGATCAACAACCCCCAAGTCAAGGGGGATCCAAAACTGATAGAGACAATAAATGTATTTGCTATTTTGAGTTTCAACTATTCTACATCATTTTCCCAAATGTCTATGATTAATTGAAGATGGAATCTTCAAATGGCTCGTCTTTCATCCCGTATCGCTTCTGCATATCTTCAGTCCACTTCACTAACCCAAACCAATCTCTACATTGGTGCTGAATTCCGAATCCTCTTACTCCCCCCGTATCATGATCCTTGACCTCAACTGTTGTATCAGCATGACACATCAGGCTTTGCCGTATCAAGTCGAGGCAATGTCGTATGTGACGAGGGGCTATATGCGCCGGCATATCGTCAGTTATAGCCGCATGGCCCGCTTCAGAAGCGTGAATTGCGTTGTAGTAGGCGTCTCGAACAGCATGCTATGGAGGATTCACATTAGCAATGCAGCAAGAGATACCAAATGAATGACTTACAAGACAGTGAAGTTGATGATAGGCAGAAACGGTAGACCTTCTTGGAGCAATAGTGGGATGGGCAAAATATCCCCCATTTGCAGGAAACATTGTATCCCAAATATCTGGTTCATGAGCCCTCAATGCAGGGTCTTCCGAGAAAGTTCTGTTGTACACTAAAACCTGGGGAAGAATTTTCACTGGAATCGTCAATAATCCTTTAGTTGAGGTCTGTATTCGAAAGGGGTTTCTTTTGCTCACGTGGAATATCTCTTCCAGGCCAGACCTCACCAAGCTGTCCAAAGTACCATCCTACAATGAAGGTTGTTACTGAGATCCCTAAGAATAGTGCACAAGAGATGATTTGTGATAGTGTAATACTGGGGCCAGGGCTAGTGTGCTCCAGTGACTTGTATCGATGAGGCCTGCTGTAAAACATTGTTTGTTGATTGATCGTGAAATGAAACAAAGACAGAGAAGGGTGACAGAACTCTGCGATCAGAAGTGGGGATTCGCTTGACCCTATTGCGAAGATCTGCACCTAACCATAGATATGCTAGGCGAAGTAGACGTTCGTCAAGCGAATTTAGTCATGCATGAGACAGCAGTAGTGTGAGTTTTCAATGTAACCCGAATGCTGTTGAGTCATAATATCACAGAGCTGTAAATTTCCATAAAATTTCATCGCTATATAGCCTCGGGCATAGAAAATAACGCAAATTATAATGCGGACCACCAAGAACTAAGAGAGGGGAAACTGAGGCGGAGCGAGTCACTTGAAATGCCAAATGCTTGCCCATCTTCGTTAATCTCTCCCACCGACAAACTTGGCTGTTGCAAAACGCTCTGATCCAAGAAAAAAGTCGCGTATCAAGCTGAATTACTTCCAATGGCAGCAAATCTTTATACTATCTGCAATGCTATTTCGCTGCTTTTCGTACTCTTGATTGCCAAAGCAACCTTCGAACACTTAAAAATATGTTTTAGGACTTGGAAATACGACTGCAAGTCACCCCCCACATATCCCATTCTGGGCGGCTTGAAGTTGTTCTTGAGTACTAGGAACAGACTCCAACGTCACACAGTAATGTCTGGACAAGCAAAACTTCACGAAAGTCACGGCCTGACCTTCCAACGGTTGGGTATTACTTCTAAAACAATATATACTCTCGATCCATCAAATTTGAGAGTAATATGGGCCACTGGTTTTCGAGAATGGGGGGTGGAAGCCACTCGAATGAAAATTCTAGGGACTTTTTGTGGTCGAGGAATCGCAACCGTCGATGGCACTTTGTGGGAGAGAACTCGAGACCTACTGAGACCTCATTTCTATGGCATGACAGCCGCCCCAATTAACTTAGATATTGTTGAAAAGTACATGTCAAGATATATGCTTGGGGTCCCAGATGGAAAAGAGATTGATTTTCAGCCCATTATTTATGATATGGTAGGTTTAGATCCCCAAATATCCGAGGAGACGCATAACTGAGGTTTAATTTAGTATTTCGAAGTGGGATATGAGTTTCTGATGGGAGAGCCTTATTCGGAACTCCCTGGATTCGAGGAAATTTCAGTTCAAACAATCCGGTACTGGCTTGACTACGGAGTTGTCGGATCTCGGAGGAGGTTCGTTCAGGGACCTCTGAAGTACTTTCAAGATGACAGAGAGTGGTTTCAAGTCTGCACCCAAATGGCAAATCTCTCTCAAGCTTGCATTGATAGGGCAAGGTCAAATATTCAAGCCAAGAATGGAAAGATCGGCACAAACAATGAGCAAATGAATCTGGTCGATCGATTTATTCAAGAATTTGAGGATGAGGTGGAACTGAGAGATCTTGTAACTCAGTATCTCATGGGTACATCCTTCACCGTCAGTAGTGTAGTGACAAATGCACTTTACTTACTGTCAGAAGATGCAGAAGTTTGGGAAAAACTACAAGAGGAAGTGGCTTCGCGAGAAAAAATGGGTCTCAGTGTTGAAACGCTAAAGAATATGCCGTTTGCTAAGAAGATTTTGGATGAAAGTAAGTTTATGCCATTCCAGGTTCCAAAGGACTTTCGAACTGACAGACCTACAAAGGCCTTCGCTTATATCCGTTAACGACGCTTGAGGTTCGCACTGCTCTCAAGGATACGGTTCTACCAACAGGCGGGGGAGAAGATGGTCTTGCACCAATATATACCGTCAAAGGGACCAAGACGATGACAAGTATTTGGGCGTTACACCGCCAGCCTTCTGTTTTCGGTGAGCGCGTAGATGACTTTTTGCCGGATCGGTGGAATTCGATTCAACCAAGTCGGTGGGAATACATGCCCTTCGGTGGTGGTCCGAGAATATGTATCGGCCAAGCGAAAGCCAGAGCAGAATCAGTTTACATTCTATGCAGAGTTGCCCAGATTTTCAAGTCAATAAATGGATGCGAGGGAGCCTTAAAATCTAGAGCTGGCCAAGATCAATTGGGGTGCAAGGTCTTGGTTCGGCGAATTCCATGAGATAGATAGAAAGGTTGCTCTTGAGTAATGAGATCATTATTCACGTCATGTGTTTGCTAGGTCTATAGTTAACAGAAGCTTGTTGGTCTACCTTCTAACCCTGATTCATTTTCAATTATAATGCTAGCATCTTTACCGAGCCCACTTGGTATATCTCACAAGAGCCTTCCCTTACAATTAAAGGCTGAAGTACAAAATACGTAGATACTAGATTGAATGGTATGAAGGGCATCCTGGACCCTTGCTTCCTATTGTTTACATCTTCTGATATTGTTGGCATGGAAAAATGTCACACTGCTATCTTAGTTGATGACATGTAACCTGGAAGCTATTATCCAAACGAATGAAAGGGTGCTTGTCAATGTCAAAGTTCGAATTTGGCAATATTGTTGGCCTCCGTGCCACTTGCACCTTCTACGTTGGTACTCAGTGAGCATTACTAAACGTGCAGCCCTGTAAGAATCCTAGCGATTGATGAGACGCAGAAAATCTCCAAAACGTAGGGACCGGTAGTTTCGCCACTGCACGTAAGCGCATCTGCAAGATGGGGAGCTGCGGCGCTCACATGCAGGGGACACCTGCATGTGAGGGATTAATTGCCCCCAACCCCAATCACTTATCCGTAGCTGAGGGGTACATTCTATATATCTCTAATACAACTTTATTATGTATAGAGCAAAGGTTTTTTGACAGGGGTTACACTCCCTCGTATTTGAGATTTCGAATCTAGTAAAGCTGCCTAAGTAACGAGATTTTCGGATTGCCGAATTTTCCAGGTTGAGTGCATGCGGAACTAAGCCCTTTGTGTGATTAACTAGCCCCATTTAAACATCAGGGGACGTAGGGTGGGATGAGGCGTCGTATGTGGATGACATACCAAGGGGTAATAGTAGGGTTTCGCTTTTTGTGAACTTCAGGAGCTTTTGCTTGTTCGTGCCCCACTGGAGGGAGCTTAGAAGGGGGAACTGTAAAGGTGCATGGGGGAGTAAAATGCTTCCGCTCATACAATGACCTATTACAGGGTGCGTTTTAAAGTAGCAGACCGGGAAATGAAGCCGACAATAGCTGACTTCCTTACTCTGCAATAAGACTGCTGTATTTCGTTAGTCAACTCTGCTAGAACATGAAAGTGCTACCTCCAGCATAGCTGCAAGTAGAGCCATCTGTAAGACCATAAGAGGTCCTCATTCCCTCTTAGTCAAATTCAAGTTAAAACAAAACACCCTCGAAGCATTTCCAATTGTCTCTTGACGCCATCGTCACGCACAATGACTCAACCAATTAAGATCTTTTCTCATGCCCAGGGGCCAAATTCATGGAGGGTTTGCATTATTTGTGATGAACTCGCCATCCCATATGTGTTGGATTTCGTTGATCTAGCCACTATCCACACACCTGCCTATGAGAAATACAATCCAAATGGCCGGTAAGCTCCCCGCTCCCTGGTTATCTGTTCCCGTTCAGATCATGAAATGTTAATTTATGCTGTTATCAAGGGTCCCAACCATCATTGACCCAAACACCAATATCACTTTGTGGGAGTCAGGCGCCATTATCAAATACTTGGTCGAAACTTATGACAAAGATAATAAGTTGAGTTTCAACACAGTGCCAGAGAAGCACTTGCTTGACCAGTGGTTGTTCTTCCAGGCGTCCGGCCAAGGCCCTTATTTTGGCCAGGCACTTGTGAGTCAAAATAATTTCCTAGATCCGTACGCGTCAGAAGAAACCTCGCCACATTGACTCTTTCTTGCTAATCCCGCACTAAAATAGTGGTTCTCCTACTTCCATAGCGAGCAACTTGAAAGTGCGAAGGGGCGCTATTATGAGGAAATCAAGCGGGTTACAAAGGTACTCGACAGCGCATTGCAAGAAAAGGAATACTTAGTTGGTTCCACATGTACATATGCTGATTTGGCTTTTGTACCTTGGTACTGGGGAGTGGAGGCATTGGAAGGTGCCAAGGCAGGGTTGTATGCTGAAGTCACGTCTGCAAACCCAAACTTCAAGGCATGGCTCGACCGTCTCAGTGCTAGAGATTCCGTCAAGAAGTCGGTGGCTGCTCGTTTGGAAGCCATGGCAGCATCAGGGCATTGACAGAAATAATTTAGAATTCAGCAGTTGCTGTTAGTAGGGCGAGCAAGAAACGCATCAACCATAATTTACATCAATCAAAGGATTGAGTTACTCTCATATTCCCGCTGCAAAGACCAGTGCATAACTGTTTGTTTATTTTAAAACCTAGAAGTTAGTTCCCCAACCATGTACCACCAAAAGCCACAAACTTCACGACCGTGTAAATATGTAATATCTAAAGATTACTTATTTACCTGGTTACATTATGATCTAATGTTCTAATGTTCTAAAATCAAACTTGCACGGTTGTTTGCTACAGAGCCTTGGAGCTAACGTTGGCTGAAGAAACACACAAACTAAACTATCTCAGAATCTACGTAAAAAATCCTCGGAAAACGATTACACACTATTGAGACATGACATTAATAGTAGCCTTGGCTAGTTAAAGATACTTTTCCTAGATTCGGAGCTGTCAGATGGTAAGAAGCTCGGCTGGTACATCACCAGAAAGCGCTTTAAAAACGAAAAAACGTGCTTAAAATAATTGACTTAAATGCTGAGGGATATAAGGGTAAATTTTTCTAAATCTACTATTGAATAGAGCATTTCGGTCAGTTCTGGGGAAAAAAAGAGGTATTTAAGAAATTTTCGTATTTTTAAACTGTAAGACCTTTTGGATTGTAATTTATAACTTTTAGATTAGAAAACCCCAATACTTGGCCGACTACAGATGAGAAGGGGTCAGAGACAACTTTATGGCACTATATAGCTTCCAGTTCGCCGTCAATTGGGGAGCGGTAGTTCAGCTTCGATAACACTTTCGCTGATTTTATCATCCGCGCGCCAAATACCACTAATGCGAAGACCCGCCTTCTCAATGTAATCTCTGTGAAGCGCCTCGGTTCGTTCCATGCCACCCCCAATACTCATCATGTTAAGATCTTGTGCTGTCATGAATTTAGATGCGCCTTTTGTAGGCACGACCCAGTCATTAATGATCACTCGGGAGTAACCCGGTTTCATGACTTTACGCAGATGCGTCAATATTTTAACGAGGACCACTTGTGGCCAATCATGGGAGATGTATCGCAAGTAGTAGCATCGAGCACCTGAAAAATAATGATTAGTGTCAATTATTAAGATGTTACGGCTCGTTTATCTTACCTTTGACTGGCTGTTCGGTCATGAAATCATGGACTAAAAACTCTACGCTCTTTCCCTCTGTTTCCGTTGGAAGTCCATGCGCCAGGTCGGTGACGATGTATCGACCGGGAATGTCGGGGAAGCGTTCTTTCATTGCAATTGCTTGATGCCCTTGACCACCGCCAATATCCACCATCATCACTGCTTGCGGATCGGTCGAGGCTCCATTGCCGAGTCGCTCGGCAACAGGGTATATGTCGAGGAAATTCTTGTGACCATCGTTAAAGCTACTCATCCACAAACCCATTTCCGGCATGTAAGATGTGGTCCCCAGGATTTCCCAAAGTGTTGCCCCATCTTTAAATCCATATGATTTAGAGAAGGGAGTGACTGTCCCGCTAGTCGGGTTTTGATATTTCATATCCTTTAGGAATTGCGGAACTACGAGCCAAGCTGGAGATAGAAAGTCAAAGCTATAATATATAATTACCAATTAGAACCACTGCCTTAGATCTCAACGGCTTACCATGACTTTAGGCATGCTTGATGTTTAATATCTGCAAATGCCTGTGCTGTGGTACTTGCAGAATAGCCTGCCTCGTCGTCGCCATCGATAACCCCGAAAGACTCGAGGCAACGCAATACCCGACCTAAAACATGTCAATTTGATGTTCATTCCACAGGTTTGAAAAAGGAGAATACCGTACCAATAAATATTGGATCAGCTCCATCAGTCTTCTGAGCCACCTGCTCGGTAGTTTGAGGAGAAGCACTTTCGACTAAAATCTTGAAGATTCCGACGTCAACAGCAATTCGGCACGCAATCGTCTCCCAGATCTAACGGGTCCACAGCATCAGAGATATTTTAGTAACCAGGCCGTTAGGCACCCCCACCTGGAAGCTGACTCGCTCTACTGAGTTGTCTTTTCTCTCTAATGAGAGCATCAACTTTCTTGCCTCTAGGAGAAGCTCTTCTCGAATATTGACGTTTTGGTCATTTTCCGCTGGTAAGTTCTCCCTGACATTCTTCAACAACGATACAGAATCCATGATGTTAATTCCTTGCGAGAAATAAAGGTATAGCCCTAAGATATCTGAGGTAATTATTAAAAACCAAAAGTATGCGAAGATCCGAAGATGTCACAAGATAGAAGAAGGCTAAGGGGAGAGCAGAATTCCAACAAATGTTGGAAGGGAACAGATTATTGGTGGGATGTCTTTCCTAGGCAGGCTTTTGTCGTACTCTTGCGGTGAACGGCAGTTGGCCAATAGCACCAAAACAACACTCCACTTTCGTTTACGCGATGTAGTTACCAACATGTACTGAGGGTGCCTCAATTATCTTGAGCATTTTCGATATTACCCGATGCCACAAAGAGGCGTAAAATTGACAAACAGTAGTCAGCTGTGACTTGAGATTCTTCGAACCTCATGTGAGTGGTTGATTTGAACAGGATGCCAAAACTCACAACTAAGGGAAGTATGGGCGAGTCGCACTTATTGACAAAGCCATGTGTAAGTGCACATTTACCTAAGGGGCCTCTAAGAGCAATTCGCACGCGTGCAATAGACTAACAACGCATTACCATCAACATGCACAGTGACATTAGAGGGTGTGGAATACAGAAATATTTAACCGGTGTCGAAGAACAGCCAACTAATATGCGAGATTCTCGAATAAGAAACCCCGAAACCAAGTACTTCAACACACCACCAACAAGGAGTACTCGTTGTCCACTCGGAAACAAGATGCTCCGGCTGCAACCCCATGCACACCGCACGTAAATCGGCGCCTTACCAATACCACACTACCGTAAGGACCGGGAGTGGTAATTACTATGTTACACAGCATATTCCGAATGGGAAGAGGAGGATCAAGATTTGACGCGGATCATTGTGAGGTGTGGTGCTTTCGCACCTTCAGGTAGTATTTCGTGTATGCGGCTCACCAAAAACCCTGCATATACATCTCCAGACGCAACGGCTTTAAAGGCGCGGCTCATTGCGCCATAAGAGTAAACCAACAACTTACCGGTCCAATTGGATAGCGAAAATAGCTCCGAAAGGCAGATTCGCAGTCGCAGCGGATGGCAGCACGCTACCCACAAACACTGGCCAGCTGGCTCTAGGATGATGTTGTTCATGCAAAGTAGACGAAGACACCTTCCATTCTGATAAAAAGGTCGAAGGAGTGGTTGTTAGCTATGGCCGATGTACGCGTAGCAATTTACGTCCCGTTTGCGTCCTTCCGAGTTTCAAACATTTGGTAGGACCATCGCGTCGAGTATTAACAAAGCGAGGCTTTTGGTGGCGTCGGAACTCCCACCGTTGTTGATTCCTCTCAGGGGTTGTTGATCATTGGTCTTGCTTAATAGATAATCGCTACGGTGCTGTGAACTTCTTCGCCATTTCCATTAATTTTCACATCTTTACCAAAACATGGAGGCAGACCCGCTAGCGACATCGACCGAAGACCGACGACCGCTACTGCTAGTTGCAACATGGGTTTGGACATCTGTTGCTATTGTGTTCGTCACTTTACGATTCTACTGTCGAGTCAGACTTGTTAGAAGTGTTTGGTGGGACGATTACATGATACTCGCATCGGTTGTACGTTACTCCTTCTACCTCGGGTATATTGTAAAAGCAGAAAGTTGGAAAGCTGATTTGCCCAGTTGTTCACCATAGCGATGAGTGTTATCTGGACGATATATGCCAATGACGGTGGATGTCGACATTTAGCCAGTCTTACGAAAGATCAAGTTATCCAGACTGCTAGATTGAATTGGATCTCGCAACCAATGTGTGTTGGTGGTCTTACGACCGGTAAGATATCGGTGGCTTGCCTGATATATCGCCTTCAGTCACCAACGCGATGGCGCACTCAGCTTTTGATTGGGCTATGTGCATTCATGTGCATGGTAAACACAACTGTTGTGGTACTTATGTTCACCCAGTGCACACCCGTTAAGCTTCTCTGGGACCATACACCGGTACCCGGCGGTCACTGCATGTCTCCTCGGGTTGTTGCCATTATATCACAGTCTGCGTCAAGTGAGCTGAAACCTTTCCCAGGCTATCCCATCACCTATTAAATAGTCTAACTGAAATGCAGGCTATATGGCCTTTCTTGACTTAGTTCTGGCCGCAATTCCTGTCCATATGATATGGTCTCTTCAAATGCACAAAAAAAAGAAAGTGGCGATTTGCTGCCTCCTCAGTACGGGTATTTCGTAAGTTTCCTATTAATATCTAGCGAGAGATCAAAACCCCCCACTGACGTTGGCTTGTAAGTGCGTTTGGATTTGCGGTAGTAAAAATCATTGAGCTAGCAAATGATAGCAATCACGGGGATCTCACTTGCAAGTTAACCCTTTACTCTGTCTTAATTCGGTCTCTAAATTTCAGGATTAGGGGCTACTGTTTTACTGTTCGTTTGGAATGCGTAAAGGCTCCCCTCCCACTCTCCACGGACATAATATTTACTTTCAAATTAGCTTCGAAATCAACATCGTTATCATCGCCGCTTGTGTTCCCACTCTTGTTCCACTCTTCGAGATTGTAACGGGTCGGAAGAATTCAGGTCATTTCGCCAAGTCAAGCGGGAGGTATTATGCTTCACAATCTCGGTCGTTCCAACTGCGTGAAAGGGCGCAACGTGTCGACAGCACCTCGAAAAGTGACACAGAGAGTGTAAGAGATATTCTAGCTCCTAAGAACACTGTCAATACAGTCAGTTCTCCATCTCAGAATCACCTCAACACCGACTTACTCCCTAGCTCTAATTATGGTCAAAGTAAGATCGCGGTAACAAGGCAGTGGTCTATTGTTGGGGAAAGTAACAAACATTAAATACTTTCTTAAAGGCTTATTGATTTATATAGAAAAGTAGTTAGAGCCGTGTATCTTAGCTTTTATATATAAGGGGAATATACTCAATTGACCTTGGTTAGGTGAATGTCAAAATCACGGGATGAATCACGTGCAGTTCCAAGACCTTAGGCTCAAGAGATGTTTATCTCCAGGAGACCTTGGACTGTTATAGTAAGGGGACCAATTACGAACTAGTAAGCGGTCCAGGGATTTCTTAGTATTTTAGTCACGTGATCGTAGACGGTCAGAGGAGGTCAGTATAACCGGCCTTGACCATGGACTAAGATACAGGTATATAGTCTAGTCTAGTGTCGAAAAGGCGGGTTCGGCCGCGGGGCAGGTTCGCCAGCCCGCGACGATCGCGACCACCACAGACCCCGTCGAACCCCCGCCACGACTGCCATTCGACTGCTATTCGACGTCTGATGGCAGCATAGCGCTACCGGTCACCACGGGGGGTAGCGTGGTCAGAGGGGAGTGAGACCGACCCGGGGCGGTTCTGCCCAAAAGGGTAAATGACTTCATCATGTGACCTAGCGCACTATTCCGAAAAGCGTAAATGACTTCATCATGTGACCTAGCCCTACGTCAACTCTAAATGCGACCTATTTTATACACCGTCCGCGCTACTCCTCCTCTAGCCGCGTTATCGT
>LLCE01000264.1:0-17551 GCA_001414415.1 Hymenoscyphus repandus
CTCCTGTTCAAACCTAGCGTGAATATATAGTACGCAACAACACGATAAATAGTTCAATCCCAAATTGCGAGTTCGAGCTGCCTATGGCCTCGCCAGACTCTTTTTGCTGATTCCCATTCTCGCGGCCATTATTGATCCCAGATTGTGTCTTGCATACTGAAAGTGTCTCAAAATGTCTGGGAGTTTATATAGGTATGAAAATGATTATGGGATGTTGCGTATGATCGTGAAGGTTGGACCGCCGATGTTGAGGTTGTCTTATAGAAGGCAAAATGGTAGTTTGCCTTTTGCATGTGTAAGTCAAGGGGTTTGATTTTTCATGTCCTCGAAATATGAGCGTAGTCTTCTGCTTCACTTGGAGATGGTGGTTGGTGACTGCTATAATTGAGTTACTTGGATGGTAATAGAGGCTAAGCTCTTGTTGTTAAAAGTCAAAGCCACCCCATGGCTAGCAACTCTAATGCTTTGGAATAAAAATAGGATTTCCCGAGAGGGTTATGAGGACTTCAACAACCAGTTCTTAGGCAACGAAAAAGTTTTGTTTTAAGCATGCTTGCAAATAATGAGACCTTTGATCTTTGAATACCTTTCTCTTTTTGGCTGGCTAGTTCCGCCCAAAGTGTTGCACCATATTAAACCCCATATAATCAACTCTTTGGGAATGGACAGCTATAGGCTTAACTTTACTCCATGCCATAACATTATGGCGAACGTTAGTATGTAATGGTCGTCTAATAAGGAAACCATCGGCTTCGTCTGCCAGTGTAAAGCCTATAATGTCTAATGTGGATGTGACCCCACTAGCAGCTTCTGGTGGGACAGGGTGCGACGCCTGAAATCGCTCATTGAAGTGAGAGCTAAGGCCCTCACGCAACATTCTTGAACCATAAGGTCCCTCGCCACATATGTAAGATGAAATGGCTCAATGTCGATCTGAGCAAAGGCTAATTATATTACATTGAGGGCTTCCGCAAATGCAAAAACGATAGAATCACGTGAGTAACTTTCAACAGTATACGTCGTTGCATGAAACCTGGAATGATGTTCTACTAATACTCTTCGTCTCACGGTCATAAATTGCAATTTCTAGTGCCAACCACTGCTAGTCCATCTGGCTCTTACCATTACCGTTACCGGAGTTTCTCAGACTCGGCACGCCCCCACCTGTGACGCTATATTATGGCTCTGCCTCGGTTGTGGGAAACAGGGGTCTCTTTTCGGATCAAGCGTATATATCGGTCATGCATACAGGAATGAATGAGTGGATGAATGGGTCAAGAATGGGTAAAAAGCTTCAAGCAGGGAACTGTACAGGGAAATTTGCCTGAAGGAAAGCGATGTTAAAATGCTGCTACGGGTTACTGAACATCCAGGCTGTGACCAAACGACTATGGCTTTGTACATGATATGGACTCAACTAATATCAGGAAAGTTCATTAACAATGGGAATTTGTAGGAAGCTAATTTTTCCATGCTAATTCCTTTAGGTTAGAAGCGGAGTTCATTAGGCAACGGAACTGCCCAATCTTACTGTAGGATATGCTAAGAGCCATAACTAGCCAGTCCGTTTCTTGAGGGCGGGGTACACGAGTCCTATAGATACCTTTTGTGCGGCGCCCTCTGTCGGATTTCATCTTGTCTCAGAGCCTTTTATATTCTCAGGCACCACAAAAGTAAGAAACATGCCGACTGGAAGCTGTATGTGCGGCGTAATCGCCTATGAATATACTGGTAAGCATCGCCTAATATGTAGGAACAAGACGGAGCACGGGAAACTAATTCATTTCTGGTAGGGGAGCCCCAGGTGACAGCCCTCTGCCATTGCGTCGATTGGTGAGCCATCAAGGTCCTCATCTTTTTAAGGTCCATGTCTAATGCAAGTACTCAACACGTAGCCAAAAATGGTCTGGAGCTGCATATACTTCGAATGTGGTCGTCCCTCGGGCTGCATTTAAGATTACGAAGGGTACACCCAAGAGTTGGGCGGCTATTGGCGAGTCCGGAAAGAAAAACGTTCATTTCTTCTGTGGCGGTAAGTGACATATGTCAAGGGAGGCGATATTTGATGTCTAGTTTACTATCTGAGGAATCAGTGCTGACAGTTGCTTCGTTATTGACAGATTGCGGAAGCAGCTTGTACACCGAATTGGAGATTATGCCCGATTCTACATGTGTTAAGAGTGGCTCTATTGATGACCGAAGCATTCGCGACTATAGTGTAGGCGTCGAGTTTTATGTCAAGGATCGTATGAAGTATTCTACTAGAGTCCCAGATGCGAAGCAGGTACAGAACTTTGGATAGACAGGGGGGCTGAACCTTCGGCTATCCATTATCTAAGAAAGAATACATTGAGTTTTGAACTCGTTCTCTCCAAATGACATTCTCGAACATAGTATGTGTGTCGACTCTAACAACCATGTTCTGTGGATGTTGGTTTATTGTTAGAATTGATACTGTCGTCAAGCCTTCACTTACCGATGGAAATTCTCATATTTTCACGTCTTTTGATCATTTTCTCATGTCTCTCAAAGGTCTGATCTGGTTTGCCTACTCTGGGACTATAATGAAAACTTAACCTACTTATCTAACCACCCTTCCAACTTGCATCCTTGAGAGATGAAGCTGTGGTTGGTCGTCACTATATTTATGTAGCAGGATATTTGATAGTATGCAGTAACTACATACAGAAACCATATAATGATTGTTTTGCGAAAACCCGAGTGAGATTATGTAGGCGCGAGGCCTTGGGAAGTAAGAACGAGAGGACAATAGAGAGATTGAGGGCTATAAAGCACGAGAGTCACCATAGGTACTTTGCTGTTTGGGGTCCAAGGACAGTATGGTTTAACATTGAACTTCTTGCGGTAGGGAGATCTCTGGTTGTTGAAAGAACTTCACGAGCTAAGACCTCTGAGGCATAAAGCGCTAAGACTAGGTGCACTTTGTATAGCAGTACTGGCACCCGAAAATGCGAAAACTTGGTACTCCTTGCATGAAGAGTACTTCAAAGTGCTCGACCCACTATACGTAAACTCAGCTCCTTCAATCGAGACTACTAGTTGTGCTTGATCGACTCTTTTCCAGGTACAAGGAATGGTTCGTGTTGATATTGATTTTGACATGAATTCCTTTCACAAATACACGGCCCAATGAAATTCTCCTAACATCTGCCTTCAAGCATCACGGCCCATAAACATTCAATAAAGTACAAGTTTAACTACTTGTTCACGTTTTGATGATGGCCGTTTGCTGCTGAGGTTGAGGATGTTGTTGTCGAATTTTGGTCTTGCCTTGAGATATACAATAAGAGAAATTGGTTTGGCGTCGAGCTATCTCACGTGGTGGTATATATTTTGTAGGTCAGTGATGTTTAAGGAACTGCAAGCAACACCATCGTCACAGAGAAAAAAGCACAAGATATGGCGTCATGATGCTACAGTCAAACAACAGGCATACAGTTTGCCATGAGGTGGCTGAAGCTAGAATAAAGTCATCTAATGACTAAGTGTCTACGCTAAACACCTTCACGTTGTACAATCATGCTTAGTTGATTGTTATCAGGGCTGATATTCTTGTCGAATTCTCTATGATCATAGATGTAACTATGTCTTATGTTCACTTTAGTCTAGCCATTTGTTCCTCCCATCTAAGAGACTTCCTCCTGTCTCCATCTCGGAGAAGTCTATCTTCGAAGCGTCCAGACGGATTTTCATTTGGCTGACCTTTCTAAATCTACTGACATTCACTACGATAGTTTCTCCAAAAGATCTCCACGCAACAGCTGTTGAACATAGACATTTGTTGTGGATGTTGAGTGTGCTGGCCCAGCACTCTTCTGAGTGAAGTGAGTCCAAGGCATCCTCGTCCTTCAAAGAAACTACTTTTCATTTTCCGACTGTACATACAAGCCTGACACCTGAACTATCCCCTAGGACTTTGAAGGGACACTATCACGCAATGTGGAATGTTGCTGAATCCGCATCAGCGAATACGTCAACGACTTCAACCTCACCAACCACATATCATTTTCATTAATGACATATTAATTCCATACGACTCACTGACTCACCAGCTTCCACACCCCCCTGAGAAAGTGAACATCGAAAAAAAAACCCCAATCTCGACAACTCCCACCACAAACTCGCGGTCTCCCTCCCAACCTTTCCCCAACATCCGCCCACGATTCCTCGTTATAGCCGAAATAAAACTTCAAGAATACAACATTCTACCTTCCCCCCACCAAAAAAGACGGAGATCGCAGAGGTTCCAACGCATGCGAGGAAGAGCACACAGTTTGAACTCGAGGCTTGCGCATCCAAGGTGTTCTTATATACCTTTCTTTTAACACAAATACCCTTCTCTAAGCTAACAGAACGACTGGTCCCTGTTAGTCAATCAACCAGAGACAAAGATCTTCATGGGCTGAAAAGTCGCGATTAAGCGCAGATTACCACTAGGTATGAGAACATCCCGAATATATTGTCGAGGCTTGTCGCTGTTGATAAGTCAACTACAGTGATATGTGGATGGAATATCTACCGCTTGATCAATTGTAATTTGCCTCCTAGTCACAATCAGCCCCGCTAAAGCAGTTCAACATTGTTCAAGTATAGAGCTGTAAGAGAGTATTCGAAGAGGGCTGGTACGAGGCAAAATGTATGATACAAATACTCATACACTATAACTAGCAATTTCAACGCCCGAAGTTTCATGATACCTCAGATGATCATCTATCGTACGATTGATTTATGCCCCTATCCCTACCCTCATAACCCTCGGTATAGCCTTTGCGAACGTACCGCGTTCTTCACAACTCCCGCAGAATAAATTCATCACATCCCCTAACTCCCCTTAGATAATACAACCTTAATTTACTTCTTCCTTCCCCTCGCATTAACCTCCCCCTTCTCCCCAATCCCCAGCGTGATCCTGCAATCAGGACAATACCACTTCGTTGTTCGCGGTGGGATAGCATCTAGGTGGACGCACTCGAGGTGGAACCACTCCTTTTCGCACTTTGGGATGTCAATCTTGTTAGCTTTTGTCTTCTTCAACTTCTTTCTACAAGGAGGATGACAGGTGAGATTCTCAGGATGGAGTGGGTGGTAACAGAAAGTGGGGGAGTCTACGTCGGCATTTTCGCAACCAATCATTGTTCCAAAGCTCACTCGATTGCAGACACAATATCGAGGTTCTTCCGGATCGATTATGTTTCCTTCGTCGTCAATCTCGTCGTAGATTTCTTGAGCAGCGCTGCCTTCTCGACCGTCTTTCTTTTCTTTCTTCGGACCGGCTTTTTTCCGTGTTGCAGCACTTCGCTTGCCGACGCTGACAGCAGTTGAATCTTCTGAGCCTTTCGTAACGATACCGGGAGCTGGACGTTTAGTACGTTTGCTTGGTTGACGGGGTTCTGGTTGAGGAGCTGGAGTGTTACGAGCAGTGCTTGTTCGACGAGGACGATCTGCCATTGCTGTTGTTACTGGGGCAACTTCTCGTTCAGCACTTGCTGCTTTGCTCCGAGACGATGTTGGCCGCTTGGCAGGGAAAACCTCTTCAACGGAAGCTGGCACTGCCTGTACTGGCACAATTACAGGTGCTGTTGTAGCTGTTGGTGTTATGTTTGGCGTAATCGCTGGTGTAATAGCAGGGGTAATAGCTGGGGTTGTGACTGGTGCTGGGGTAATTGGTGTGTTGACCGTTGTAGTAGTCGTTGATCCTCTTCGAGGTCTCTCAGACGTTGCGGTTGGTACCTCAATTTTCTTGATTTCTTTCTTGGCTTCTTTTTTGATGGTAGGTTTCTTGAGGTCCTTGACAGGTGGCAATATTGGGGTGGACGACTTCTTTGGCGAAGTCAAAGCTATTGAGAGCGGAGTGACAGATAGTTCAGGAGGAGATTCAGCAGGAGCTGGCAGGAGGGTTGGGAGGTGACTTGGTAACGGGGTCGAGACAGGGGTCGGAACCGGTATTGGAGTCTGAACAGATGGTACCGAAGGCACTTCACTAACAACAGATGGTGCTGCTTCAGACAAGGCTGGGGTGGATTGTTTGGCCGCGATAGGTTGAGGTACAGGAACAGGCGTTTCCGTCTTGCTGCGTTTCAATAGAGGCCTTGCTGGTTTAACAGCTGACTCAACTCCAGCGGGCTTATCACTTTCAGTCGAACCATCTCCTTCACCATCAGGTTCCCTCTTTCGCTTTCGCGCGGGAGTCTTGCTAGGCGTCTTCGCAACAATCCTCTTTTCGTCTTTAATAGGAGCCTGAGCCTTTTCAGTAGCGCCAAATAAATTCTGCATTTGCGCCTTCACATTACCGACCTTAGTCCGCGCACCTTTCAGCTCTTCTTCTGCAGCCTCAAGTTCCATTTTTCTCTTCAGCTTTTTAGCTTCGTTCAATTTCATGCCACGGTTGGTCAAAGGCGGTGCTGCTTCCTCGAAACATTTAGTGGCAGCTTCAGTACTCAAAGCACCTTTGTCAGTCACGAGCTGACCTGTCAACTGAGGTGGTGTTTCGATTGCTTCTCCTTTCGCTTGGGCAGTCTCCAGCGCAGTTTTGTATGCCTCCATCCCGCGACCTCGTATCTTCAATTCCCTGTTTATCATTGTGTCGCTTGGAGACCACACGGCATTCTTCTTCATCTTCTTCCTCAACAATCCCAGCTCATAGTCGCTCAAAGCCAGCCAAGGAAGATGGAGAGGATCTCCTAGTTTGGCCTCTGGCGGTGGTGGCTCGAGAAGTCTCAGCGCATTGCTCGTCGAGATGCCAGCGACTTGACTATGGACATTTGTACCAAAGCCTGGTGGTCGCGTCTCCTTTGGAGGTTTCGGCGATTTTTTTTCTCGTGGCCTTTCGCGTTTCGGAACCTTCAATTTTATCCTACTTCCATTTCCGTTTCTTGAACCATTATTGGGACCATTACTAGGTACACTCAGTGCCGGAGTTTCTCTTGCTGTATCAAAACGTTCATCTGAAGAGCTATCACTTTCAGACCCATACGATTCATAGTCCAGCTCGTAAGGCGCAAGAACTTCTCCAGGCACAGTTATTCGCGGAGCTCGATGCTTTCGTACTTTCGGCCCCCCATCTCCTCTTCCGATATGCAAAGTAATTTTTGGCGCTCGAGTGAGAATCGGAGATTTAGCTTTTTGAGGGGCAGGAGAGGCTTCTCGCGAAGGCGGATATGTATCGGCTATCGACTGCAACTTCGCATGTATCGCCTTGATTCGATTGTAATGGCGTTCAACATTCTCGACCATACGACAAGCTTCCGCGTAGGACGCAGTTCGCGCGTTGACAGCTTCTTCCAAATTCTGTGAGATCTCGCCACGCAATTTCGTGGGCTCCCGTTTCTCATTCGCAGGCAAACTAGGAAGTCGTCCATAGAGCCTCGTGAGATCATTCACCTCCATCGAAGCCTTTGTATATTTATGATCCAAGTTTCCGATCAATGTGAGTGACCTGACCATATCCGCAGGCAGATATTCTGTGAAGTCCAAAAAATCAGTAACCGTCGCCTGCGCATCAGGATCGGTTGGCAGATCCAACTCCAACCCCCCATTGAGACCCCCCATATTTTGAATAGCTTCTGCCAGCTTCCCTTTATTGCGCCGTGAACTCGGGCTGGTGCTTTCGATCGGGACATCCATCGATTTCGGGTCTGCGGGTGCCATAACGTTCTTCAAAGGCGGATGCGCCGATGCTTCTGCCGCAGCTCGCGAGGATTCTGTTTGCGCTAGATTTGGTGGATGCGGGATCTTGATGCGACAGCTCCAGATGCCGGTCTCGTCGAGCCATCTATCGAGGGTATGGTCAGTCAGGAATGCTCAATAATTCGACGTTAACTTTTGCCTCTGCAGCTTGGCCAGACGCGAGGTCGCAACGCGACATCTCCGTAGCGCACTGCCAGGCCTCCCTGCTAGCGGCCTATCTCCGATGGGGACCTTGCGCATGAAGGGCACCACGTGAAAAGTGGTCCATGGAGTGAGTTGATAGCAAAGCAGAGTCAGTAGTGAAAGTAAATGCGAGGACTCACCGTCGTGAAGCGTCTGTGGCCATCATAAGGGCCATGTCATGCCTGGGCGTGAGATGTGTAAAAGTGTGTATGAATGAGAACCCAAGTCGATGTTTATTTTGGACCTCAATCTTAAACCTCGCGCTTGTGCTTGTTTTGGGTCACCCGATCGAAGCATCTCACCTTCCAGATGTGTTTCAGCAGACAGGAACGAGGCTCTCGTAAGCTTCTTCCTGCCTTGACGTAATGCTATATATTCTCAAGGAAAGAGTGAACTATGTCAGTATTTCTTTTGGCACCTCATATTCACTTGGAGGTTCTGTCCGTGAATACATCTTCTTGGAAACTGCTATTTATGTGCCTGCCGCATTTGCCAAAACAAACTCCTCCAATGAGATCACCCCGTGGTGTTAATCTGATTTTCCCTCCAAATACGAGAGATATGCCGATGAAACCAAGACACAAACCTGTTCTACAATTCGTGACACATAATACGTACAATTTTCAAACAGCACCAACAACTCCCAACGAAATTCCCGTAACGGCTGCGGCGACGATCCACACACCGGAATAAGCCAGAGCTCCAACAGCCTCGACTCCCTGGACAGTCACATAGATTTGTACGAAGGTATTTACCCCGCTAACGAGCACCAGCGTGGCGGTTCTTCGAATCACAACCTTGGTGCGTGAGCTGTAACCCCAGAGGTTATACCAGAAGGTATCCTCTAATGTTGCCGATGCAGGGTCGAAAGTAGCTAATTTGGCATCCTCCGACGTTGGTCCTACGGCTGCAGTTGGCGTATAAATGAATGACTTTGCAGCGAGGCCTAACAACAGAGTAATGGGGTAGAGTGTAAATGGAGTGGTAGAATAGGCTGCTGTGATGCTCGGTATGTCGGTGAAATATGTGACAAGATAGGTTGTAAGGTAAGTTTTGTATGCGCTGTATAATGTTGTGCCGTAAATCGAAGCCGCTAGAATAGTCGTTAAGAGCTGTATGGATGGATCTGTTACAAGGACTTTGTTTGGGAGAGCCAAAGATCTTGAAGAGCCGGACGCAGCATGCGCGTGTGAGAGTGGTCGTAGAAGGCGGAAGGGTATATAGGTCGTAAGAGAGTCAATCACCAGCGAGGCTACCACAGTGCCTGCGCGAATGTTGTAGAATGTCCCAAGGAGGTAGAGCTGGCAGATAACACATCAGCAATAGTTCCAAGTTCTAAAATTTCCGCAGACGCGTTCTACTTACAGGTGGGCTATGCGACAGCAAACTCAGCGCAGCAAGATCATAAGAATCATAATTCCCGAACCACCCCAACCCCAGTTCAAATCTACACAATTGCCTTAGTATAACTCTGTCTTCCCGTATTCACAAAGATCACTAGGAGTAACTCACGTCCGCCAGCTCACCAACGCGCCCACATCCCACCACGAATCCAACCTCCTACTCACTCGCGCAAGGTCCTGCTCCGATCCATTAAATGCAGCACTCAACGAGTACAGCAAGCTCGACAAACTCAAACTGAGGACGACCACGAGTGGAAATCGGAGAAAAGGAGGCAGCTTGCTCGCCCGAAGAGCAGTTTCCCTTGCTGTAGTATCTTCCCCTCCATCTCCAGACCGCACTATCGCTTTTCCATCCCCGAGAGGCACGCGTGAGGACATTGTACAAGAATTGAGCAAAAGAAAAGAGAAGAGAATCGAATCAAGACAAGAATCAGAGCCTATCGAATCGATCACTAGTGATAGCTTGTGGTGTTGTTCGCGTCCAAGTTGAGATGGCTTGATCTCTTGTTTAGCTAGCAACGGGTGTGCTAGCTCTAGCCCTACGTCACTCGACGAACCGAGGTTTTTCCCTGATAAAAAATGTCACTCGAAGTTTCTGGCACCCCAAAATTTTCTTCTGGGTTCTACTCAGTCACTCTCTTGCTTCTCATGTGCCTCTTGCTTACTTCCACTGTTGCAAAAAGTTCTGTGTTAATATTATATCCATATTACAATCACTTCGTCTAGATGCTAAATGGTTCGTATACACTCTCAGACCTCGAGGCACAAAAGTCCCAAAATCCTACAAACATACACTCCTACGCCTACGCACCTCATCAAGGGGAGTAACTCATCTGTTCGTCATACGTTTCATACATTTCAGATGTCGTACTATATGACATGCCCAATTCCCACAAAAAAAATAATAAAAGATATCCCCCTCCAAAATGCTTGGTGGCGTTTGCGTTTGCTCGACGCTCGAGAACGACCATCACTTTAACCTCGTGGAATATGCCTACTGCCAATTCCACTCTTCGGTGCTGAAAGTCGGTTGCGGAGACATACTCGCCCCTGTACAAAAGGCTGCAACAAAAAAAAAGCCCAGTCAAATACTGGTCTTCAACTGAGTTGGTCGATCAAAGAATTATTCCTCCATACGACCAAAGACACCATCATCATCTTCGTCACTGCGTCCTCTTGATCGACGGTCATATTCTTCATCATCTGCAACACTCTCCTCGCTTTCTTCCATCTTAACATCTTCAACATTGCGGTCCTGGCCGCGAGTGTAGCTTTCTGGTTGTCGAGGGTATTGGCCAGGCGTTAGTGACGCCGCAGCGAATGCTCCCTGGTTCAAATATTGCGCAGGAATGTGAGGAACTGGTGGCGCATCTTCTGGAAGTGTTACAGGAATCACAGTTCTGGGTGTACCAGTGCTCCCAAAGCTGCAGGAGAGCAGTTCAACAGCAGCCGCCAGGCCATCGTCTTCCGCATTACGGTTGAGTCCGGAAGACAGTGGACGAGGTTCGTGGCTTGGTTGACGATAGTGCCCGAAGCCTGACCCAAGTGGCACGCTCCCACTGTTCAGCGGATTGGCCGATGGTGCCGATTGATAAGATCTCGAATATCCATATCCGCTGCTATATCTCTTGTGTGTTCTCCCAGTGTATGATCCACTACTGTAAGCATTAGATATGTCCGCATGCGGAGGTGGTGTCGTGTCGGCAGAGCTGGCCCGATCGTTTGGCTCAGAACCCGATGCTGCAGGAGATGCAGAATCATGATCGCTTTGGAAGTCTTTGGCAGAATCTGGAGGGGTGGTACCATCCTGGTTCATGGCTAACAAAACAGAGGCTGCTTCCAAAAGCTGCACTTGCTGATGCTTTGATATCAATAATTTGGAAGTGTATGACCACTCTGGAGTATGCTCCCATCTGCATTTAAAAACGTTAACAAACATCCTGTCAAAAGCCCTGGACAAGTAATCATCAACAGATTTCAAGTCGCCAAAACCAGTTGGGGCACGCAGGAAAGGAAGGTGGGCACAAACAAATGCTTGGTCAAGCAGCTGCTGTGCTTGTATCCCTTTCCACACTTGTCACACTTCAGGTCTCCACTGCTGCTGGCCTTCTTGCCATCCTTCATGAGATGTTGACCCTCGCTGGCACGTCGCATGCGCGATTGTTTAAACCCAGTGTCTTCATCTTCTTCCATATCATCATTTTGTTCGTCGTCAATGGCGCTCTCCCCTCTGTCGGGCTTTGCGCCCGCAGTCATTCTGATTCTGTGACTGGGTAGACTGGCTGGTGGGGAGGGTAGACTCCCAAGCGCCGCCGACCTGGCAGAAGCACTCTTTGACATTGTGTTGCGTCTATGAGAGATGGGCATTCCCAACGAGGAGTCTCCGGCTTCTCGCACAGCAGCTACCATTGCCGCGACATTGCTGGCGTTAGACGACACGCTCTTTCGACGGGTAACTCGATGACTGGGAATGAGCGACCCAGATACCGAGTGAGAGTGGTTTCGCGAATGGGATTTTGGTAACGACCCGGCATTTGTAGACATAGACAATCGATGTTGGCCCAGTGGCCTCGAAGAATGTTGAATATCCTACATAGATCAGCGATCAACGACGATCTATTAATATATTAACCGGATGTCGATCTCATGTACCTTTGAAGACGCCATCGTGGACCACTTTTTTTTTTGGGAACAAGACGGCCCTCAATCCTCGAAGCTCTGACAAGCTACAATATGAGGGCCGAGAGGAGTTTTGAACGCAATGTTGAGGTAGAAATTGGTGAAGTTCGAGTTACGGTGCATAAAACACGCGAGAGGGAAGCTTCTCGTTGGAAGATGGGATGACCCTAGAATATGCGTCTTGGCCCTGGAGCGATATGAGGTTTGTGAGATCTGCGAGTAAGTCTGGTAAAAAATAATTTGTTGAAGGCAGCGGCACAAGCAAGGACTCGGCGAAACAAAAAAAGTTCAGTTGTGCAATTGTTGTTGTTTGGGATGGAGAATGGGAGGATGATCAAGACAGGGAGTGTAAGCTGGTGGTGGTCTGGCTGAGACGTGCGAGCGAGTTTCGAGCGTTGGATATTGGGGGGTTTGTTGGTGAGGGGTGTTGCGCCTCAGCTGGCAGGGCAAGGCGGCCCTGACGGATGCAAATAGCTAGATGGGGTGGAGCAGGAGCAGGCAGGCTGTAGATCAAGCAGGCACAGAAGGGCTCAAAGCAGCAGTGAAGCTCTTTGATCCTTTCGATGCGGATGGGGATGCTGATGCGAGATGCGCGAAGCTGAGTGGTCAATGGATTGAAATGAATGTGTGCGACGATGAGGCCATCCGGTGGTGAGGTTTTGGATGGAGGAGAATAGAGGAGCAGGAACAAAAGTGGTTGCAGACGGGACGAGGAGTGATTTTTGGTGTTGTGTTGGAAGACTGACCGAAAGGCGAAAGGACGATCCCGTTCTAAGAATTATTGGCAGCACAGCCGGCGCAAACCAGGAGCCAGGTGAGCGATCGAGCGGGTCTCGAAGTCGAAGGGGAGGTTGAAAGTGCACCAGGTTCCAAGGCAGGGGTGCTTGGAAGCAGTGGGAGGAGGGTTTTGGAGGGTTTGGAGGGTTTTGGAGGGTTTGGAGGGTTTGGAGGGCAAGGAGGGCAAGGAGGGCAATCGAGAAAGGGCCAGGGACCGGGGTAGTCTTAGATGGGCTGCCGAATGCAGCGGGTGCCAATAATAATTTTGGCCGGTTGGAAGCTGACGCTGGTGTTGGTGCTGGAACTGAATGTGAATTTCCTGGGACAGCCTTTCCTCACTCGGTCTCCGCCAGGACGAGGGGATATTTTAGTGAGAGCCAGAGCAAAAAGAGTGTGGAGAGGGACGTGAGATGGACGTGAGAGGGACCAGAGAGGGACCAGAGAGGGACCAGAGAGACACCAGAGAGGGACCAGAGAGGGACTCGAGAGTGAGTGTTGATTCGTGATTGATTAGAACTTCCCCACACGGGTCTAGAGCAGATTTCAGCAGAAAGAGGACGTCCGACTGCGCAGGTGTTGCGAATGCGAATAACTGGGGTCGTGTCGAGGTTGAAAGGGAGACTCAATCGAAGGATCGAAGATCTATAGTTTTTTTTTAATTGATATTGAACCCAGCTAAATTTCCAGATAACCTTAGAGTGATAAAGTAGGTCCTCAGGAAGGGTTCCCGTGAGGATTGGGCTGCTCCTTGGCTCTGTCCGGATGCGCTGCAGGAGCAATATGCTTGTATGAGTGGTTGAGGGTGAAGTTGTATAATTTATTACACGCGAGAGAGGCAGTTAACCTTACATTAAAAAGTTACGGCGGACAAAGAACTTTCCTGGTCCTCATGCCACTGCAAAGAATTATTAATCCGCGGCATTACCTGACATCTATGACGCGCCACTTGGTCAATGAACGCGAATGACCACTGAGCCACTCGCGATATTCTATCGTCATGCCATGGACCACCATGGTCTTTTGGGCGTAATCGCAGTCATCAGCAGGCAGCCCCGGAAAGTTTTTACGGTGTACTAAAGTATTTTCCTCGCCTTCTGCTACGCGGCGTCTCGTACACATCCATCGCCGAACCCCATTTATTATTTCTCACCAACTCCAACGTCTCACTCACACTATCCCCTATCTGGACCTCCTCGTGATTCTTGAAGCAGCCAGTCTGGCTGGTGTCGATCAGCCAATAGCCTGTGATCACAGGACACCTGCCCTACGCCGTCTTTAGGCAGTGGTTGGATCAATATCATTGGAAAGTGTGCGATGTGTATCGCTGGATGGTGTGGCCCCAAAGTGCTGATGGTGGCAAGCAACTCCAAGGATATCTACCGCATGACAGACAATGGGGATTGGGATCCTGAAAAATGGCTGGCACAGGAGACATTTCCCATCTCCTCTGCTGCATTGTCAGAGCACCTTCGAGACATCTGCTGATGACTACGAATGGCGGCAATTGCTCCTCAGAACCTCCTCCGAAACCTCCTCCTCAATGATTCCAACAGTCGCAATCGGTGTCGCCATCTGACACCAACCACAATGGCGACATGATCTGTTAAAGGCAAACGAATCATGACGATACGTACCTACATGGATGTCCCGCTGCGTGACACGCTTCGAGCCTTCGAGAGGTCTCTCGACGGCAATACCTCCTCTTTAGACAATGTGTCCCTCGCTGTATCGCTGTATTGCCCGGTTTTGGAGCTCTTCTGCCGCATGTGGTACAATGTAATCTTGATTGCAGAATCATTGTGTGGTGTGGGCACCAATTATTGGGACCTGCTCGCTATCTCTGACGGGGCCACGGCTGACATACATTTCAGGTACTCTGTATAGTCTACGCACCGTGAGCGTGGCTCCAATGCTCCGACCTGCGAAGCTCGTCTACCCGAGGTGTCGTGTTGTACCTGTTCCTGAAAGAAAGAAAAAAGTTATCCAAGCAAGCTTGAGCTCTGCCGACAAACAATGATTTTCCGGGGCAATCTGAGCAGCGTTCTAGGTCTTCCATCAATGCTTGCTCTTCAGGCCAGATCCACAGGATCATCGCTGCTTATTTGTGTGATCAACACAATTCCATTGACCTCAAAGCATGGTGCTTGTGCCAAAGGAGATACAGGCATCATCAGGTCGAGATTCCCATGGAGGAGACGTCGAATTCTGTCCGAGGCGCGCGAGTCGATCAATGCCCCTCTCGGCGCTTCCCACAGCGGCTGCATCAATGCTCCCCCAGGGCCCCTTGTGTCAAAATATTCTTTGATTGGACAAGTTATCCATACCCAGCGTCAACCGCAAGGTCCTCAAGTGGGTTCGCAAGATGGGGCAGATGCAAAAACAGCACTAGAATTCTATTTATCCGTGCCCAGAAACGCCTCTAATGTCTTCTTCCTATCAAGCCCACATGAACATTGCACGTAGTTGCGTGGGAGATTGAGGGGAAGCAAGCCCATTAATATAATTTTTTGTTAAAGATTCAAGATTCGGAGTTCAAAAGTATTCACCGACCTGATCTCAGTCTCAGAAGTCTGGGAATTGCTGATCACGGGAACCAGTTTTGTTCAGTTCAACAAACAGCCCGCACTGGACGATCGTCGCACAATTGTACTGTACTCCGTACGGAGTACTCTCCGGAACTTTGTTTCTGCAATGCGGCAGATCACATTCAGAACAAAACCTTAAGTGTTGATTCCAGCAAGCCGGCTATAAACTTTGCTGAATATCAAAGCCCTTCATGTCGTCTGCTGAAACAGAGGCTGCGAGCTCAGAGCAAGCACGATAGCTCGTCAGCCCTCTTCCTGAATTCCCCTCGATTTATGAACCCCGGGAACTTGAAATCGCAAGCCCCAGGCCACAGGGAAGTGGTGTCACGGAATCTGCTAATGCAGGTCACTGGGTTCGGCCCCGATTTGGCTGACAGGGCCAAGACTCCAAGGGTAAGGGTGTCCTTGAGGAAGTGAAACTCACAATTATTTTTTGATAAATCCCTCGTCACATTTGCCGAGTCGGAAACCACGTTGTCGAGTGTATCTTTGTCGATTTGTTGAGTTCTCATGTCGATTCTTTGGAGGATACACACGTTCAAACTCCAGCTCTCATATTTCGATCGCACTCTTCTTCCAATAGCTTTTGAACATTGTTGATCCGTCAAGTGTCCGGAAGATAAAAAAGTTGCCAGATAACCCAGATCAGCATGTGGCTGTGCTTCGTACGTGATAATGGAAGGCCAAGCCCGTCAAAATCCACCTAAAATGGGCGCGTGGCTTGTCCTGTGGTCAGAAGCGAGGAACTGCTTTCTCTCTCTGACGTTACTTTACTGTACAGTCCTGTGAGGATAACTTAATCCGATCAATCGGTGTCCGGCAGACCCGGAGGACAGAACTTACAAAAGGTTTGCGTGATGCCGAGCTGCGTACTTTAGTACACTGATGATGCATGTACCAACAAAAAAAACATGTTGGACCGATGTTACTCGAGAATGTCGAATTTGACACTCACGATGTTCTTTCAACTGCTTAGAATACCAGGATAACAGATGCTAATCCCGAGCCCTGTGGGGATCTATGACTCTGAAGCAACGCAGTTTTATCCGCTTGATATCACATCGTGGGAACAGTTTGACGCTCGCTTACCCATCGAATACTTACCTGGTTGCCTGCATATCCAAGCTGTGTGGTGCCAGCACATGACGTGCGAGCTCGATAATAGTCCCGTCAAGACCTTCTAGAAGGAGTTTCTCTGTCGGCCTAAAAAGCGGCGTCAAATCTAAATGATGAAAAGAGTGTGATAAGTGTCTCATTCTTAATGGGAGAGTTTCCGTCCATGGTTTGGACTCGTAGTGACGAATTCCTTTTCCAGCTAGAGGAGACTTCACATCTAGCGATGTCATACAGCATACGAGGACACTTTTCTTCACTGAATTGGTGTAGAAATTACCGACATCATTAACCTTAATTTTCTATCAATATCAAAAGGCTTGTAATAATGTTCGGGTAAGTTTGTGTCGGTCAAAAAACTTAACATCTTACCCCGCCGAGATCGGCATCAACCACCCCACCATTAGACTTCCCCTCCTCGCGCCACACGTCACAAGCAAAAGAAAATGGACCAAGCCACTTCAGATGATAACGGCACTCTCTTTATTGAATGCAAAATCACGGGGTTGCACAAGGCTGGTAAGAGTTCTTAGTCCAGCTGAACTGCAAGAAAAAGCATATAATTGCTGGAGAATATCATGTAGGGGGTGTGCATGGGTTTGAAGAAAAATTCCCTCAAGACATGTTCGGGAGAGGGAAAAGCAAATATGCTGGAGAGGCCGAAGGACGTCACGTTTTGTCAAGGGTTGTTTTTCGTTCTTGACGTCGGTGGAGTTGGATGATTTTCTCTTTCCTGGTATCTTGAATTGAATAAGTATTGTCAGAGGAAAGCATATCTGCTAGAGTTTGTTTAGTGACACAGATTTCTCGTGCAACGATACACAACACTACTTTTTGGTTAGAGATCGAGAGCAGAGATGTCGGAGACGTACAAGAAAGTCGGACGAGGAGGAGCGGGGAACTTCTATAGTAAAGAGGATATTGAGAGTGCTACAAAGGTATGTATCCTATCCTTTTACCGAATTTCAATCTTCGACGTTCTACCAAGCTATCGTCTCATTTCCAAGTCAAAATACTAATTGATTGCTTATTATAGCCAACACCATCAATCCTCGAATCCCAACCCTCAATCACCACCGACAACACTCCCTCCCTCCCACCCCC
>LLCE01000265.1:0-17241 GCA_001414415.1 Hymenoscyphus repandus
GTCTTAAGGTATTCCTATAGAATTCCTAATTCTATTTCGGAAAGAGGATATACTAGTCCCTAGGATAGAGTTATACCTAGTTCTAAATCTATTTTATATTCTATAAGGTAATATTCTAGGAGAATACTAGCGGCTCTACTATTAAACACGTTCGAATATAAGCTATACTAGTCCGGTACTTCCTCGTCTTTCTCTCCTACCTTCTTTACTATTATATAGTAGGCGACTTCGTTCTAATATAGTTTATCGAACTTCTTTACTAAAATAATACTAATCTAAGTCTTCTCGAAAAGGTATCGCTACGTCCTTTCCCGGAATCTAATAGCTAGGTCTACCTCCTATAGCTAAAGATACTTAAGAATTAGAGTAATATTAGGAATATTAAATTCGTATATAATAAAGTTATAGGACGAGGTTCGAGACTAGCCTATCGAATCGGTCGCGTTTAATATAAGATTATATATTCTATAGGTAAATATATCTTTCCTTTCTACCGTTACTAGGGACGTCTTCTTCTCTAAGAGGACCTATTTATTTTCTATAGCGAGGGACTACTTAATATAATTTACCTTCGCGCCGCTATCGATAAGGGCCCGTTCTACCTACGTTCTTCTACCGGTATCTTTTAGCTCGATAGAGATAACTATTCTCTACCGTTTAGAATTCTTACCCGGTTAAATTAGTAAGCTAGAAATTAGAACCGGGCGATACCGTTTCCCTACGGTTTCTCCTCTATATAGGAGCTAGCGTAGTACCTCTTCCTATAGTATCGGAAATATTCTATAGTAGGGTAATTTCTTAATAAATAGCCAGGTTTCTTATACTAATAGTAGGTATTTTCTCTAGCCTATATTTTATCCCTAACTTAGGTACGGTTAACCTTACTAAACCTTCTAGACTCTAAATTATTAGAATCTAAAGATAACTCTATATTTCTTCTATTCTAACGCTTATCGTGATTATACTAGGCCCGTTTCGCTAGTAGTTTAGTAGGTTTACGGTATTTACTACGCTCTCTCTTATTAAGTTTAGAGATCTCCTCCTAGGTACTTTTAATCCTTCTAACTAGGGATAAAAATTCTTTTCTTATCTTCGGGATATTAAGCTACCGAGCTACCTCCTTCTTAATATTAGTTCGGAGCTTTATATATAAGATCTATTAGTAAAGATATTTATTAGTTATACCTATTTCTTTCTCGAGTCTATTAAGGTAGATAGCGAAATTATCTACGCTCTAGTCTATATCTTATTAAGCCCTATTATACTATATCGAGGCGCTTAAGATTCGGTTATCTTTATCTAGGATAGAGTCGAATAGAAAGGTCTTAAAGTCTTCCTAGGTTATCTTATCTAGGTTAAACTCTTCTTTATATCCGGTCTATTTCCGTTCTATCTTCTAGTCGAACGCTATTATATAGAAATCGATTTTTAACTAGTCGGTAGGATAGTAGTAGTTATTATCCTACTAGAAATATCGCTCGGCGCTACTAATAAATAACTAGGCTTCTTAAATTATCCTCCTTTTATAGATAGGTAGGTTTAGTACTTTCGTATATCCTCGTCGAATCGCGATAGATTTAGGTTCGATTCGGATAGGCGATACCTGTCTTTAAGAGGTTAGGTCTATTTAAGTTAACCTCTTAAGGTCCTTAAGTTATTCTTCTAAGGCTCGTCTTACCTCTTAAGCTTCTTCGAGCTTAGCGATTCGGGACCGTACTAAAGCCTCCTTTTCTCGGGTCTTCTTCTAGATTTACTTCTAAAGTTCTTCTACTATAAGCTTTTCTTATTAAATTTACTCCTTAATACTAGGCTATAGAGCCTGATTAATATTATTCTCCGATTCGCTACCGTCTCCTTAGGTTCGACCTATACTACTACCTAGGTCTCTTTCTTAGGTAGTTCTAGTACGAGAACAGGTTTATATCCCTTCTCTAGCTTAAGCGGAGTTAGTTAGCGTGCTTAAAGATATTATAATAATAAGGTATAAGCTCGGGCTCGAATCGTAACGAACTACCTTCTGTTAAGGGAAGTAAAGAGATTAGAATATAAGGAACTATAATAGTAGGAAATTACGATTTAAATATAAGGTTAGATTACTATAGAAACTAATCTCTACCTTTCTTCTCTAATTCTCCTACTACCCTAATATACGAAACGTATCTGTTTTACCTCCTATATAGATAGCTAAGGACCTTAATAATTATATCTACTTCTCGAATCGGATAATATTATAATTCCTAGTTCCGCTACCTACTCTATTTAGCCGGTCCGAGACGGTAGCGACTCGGACCCTAGAGAATAGCTCCGGGTTTTCAGGTGAAACCTAGGAGAGAAGAGAATAGAGGAAATCTAAATCAGGTTCCTGACACTAACTATAGATTCCTACTTCTTCGAGTTCTTCTATAGTAAGCTCGGTTCTACAGGTTATAGCGACTACCTTAGTTACGTTATATCTACTTCTTCTAGTTACTTCTACCTATTTCTTAGGTAAGCTCTTATAATCTTTAGCTATATACCCGGGTTTTTCGTATTTAAAATAAAGCTTCTTCTCGTAGAGTTTATTTCTTTTTTCTAGACTTATTCCCTTCTTCTAGGTAGCGCTAATATTCTTTCCGGATTTATAACGTCCTAAATAGTACCTTTCTTTTCTATATCTATATTTCTAGTTTAATTCTTCGTAGAAATTCCCTTTCCGGAGTTCGGTTATTCTATTATCTAAATAAACTAGTCTCTTAAATATTTCTAATATATCGGTAAAGAATATACCTTACTTTATAATTTCTTCTCTAATATAGGGCTTAAGCCTTTACTTAAAGAACTTAGATAGGACTAGGTCGTCCTATCTTATCTTAGTAGCGTACCGCTAAAACTTAGTAGTATAAATAATAACTAATCCGGTCTACTTTAAGTTAAGTAGCTTCTAAATAGCTATTTATCTTACGTCGATATCTTTAAATATCCTCCTAATTTTATCTATAAATCCTTAGAATATCCTAAAGATCTTCTTAGTCGTTAGTTAGGAGCCGATTACTTCTCTATTTATAAATAGATCTTTAATATATAGTTAGATCTATTCTTAGGCCTGTCCTCGTAAGTACGAAGAGGCCTAGAGTCCCTTATAGGTCTAGCTAGCGAATTTAGCGTTATTAAAAGTAAAGTATATAGTTACTTATAAGATAAAGTATTCTAGTTTAGTTCGGTCCTTATTATACTTATCTAGTAAAGCGACTCGGAGTAATTCGTTTATTTCGATATTAATAACTAGAGCGTCTAGTATAGGTTCGTTATCGCTATCGTCGCTATCGTTATCCTTAGTAGGCTACTTACCCTTCTCTCCCTTCTTAGGTTCAGGTAGTAATATCGATAGTATAAGATTAATTCGACTAGTAGTAGGGCTAGTTAAGCTAGGTCTATTATTTAGAGCTATAATTAATAGTCGAACGTACTTCGAAGCGAGGTACTTAAAGTATTACGATTCGGTACTTAACTACCCTATAGCTAAGTAACAAGTATAGTTTATAGGCTATATAGAAGTATATAGACTATTACTAGGTTACTAGGCTTAGAAGCTTAGCTCGTAATAATAACTATATAATAAATAATAAGATTTAGTTACTATATTTAATTAAGCACGAAGCTCCTATCTAATAGGTAAAGACCTAGACTATATACCTGATAGAATACGAGGGTCGCTCGTCGACCCTCTCGTTCCGGGTCGACTCGGTCGCCTGTCGACCTAGTCGACCCCTATATCACGTGATATTAAAATACTATGAAATCCCTGGACCGCTTACCTAGCTCGTAATTAGTCTATTTATTATAACAGTCCAAGGTCTCCTGGAGGGTGTCTCCTCTTGAGCCTAAGGTCTTGGAACTGCACGTGACTAATCTCGTGATTTGTCACATAAAACTAGAACCGGCGGTTCCTAGTTAAACTATAACTTAAAGTCTTAATAGTAGAATATAGTTTATTACCTATAGATAAGCTAACGTTTCGGGGCCGGGTATAGGTTCTATTAGCTACTAATTTAAAAACGAGAATCTTATAAGAAATCTATAACTTAACGATATATATCTACCCCGGGAGAGAAACGATATATACTATTATAGCTCGATAATACTATATTAAAAAAGCGTGTATTTCTTACTGTATATAGCCTAGCTTAGTGGCAGAATCACCCCTGTACGAGCAGGGGGGAGGAATGAATTTTAGTAACCCCCTTTCGTACGTTACCGACTACGTTAGTAGAGGTAGATTAGTAATACTGTCGCGTAATTTAAGTCGGGCATCGGAAAGGCCCGCGCGACCGCCCCGCCCTCCTGTTACTTTAATAACTACACTCGTACACGATAAACAAATAGATGTCTGACCACCAACAACGATGCGGCCAAACAAGGAACGATGGAGCAGGCGACTTTCTGCATAGACTACTGAGACCTTACCATGACGCGTTTCTTGACGCCTGCGAAGATTGGCCTCTTGGTCCTAATTGAGCTTTATACACAGGATGCGGTCCCCACGTCGTCAACAATCCCAATACTTTCATTTATTCTAAACCAGCTCCTCCCTACTGTCGCCAAAAGCAGAACTCGGGCGTCTACCTCAATTAAGTCGCTTCCTTTCGTCCTCCACCTCTCCTCTCTCGAAGCCCTTCTTTTGGCACATTCAGCAAAACTTCCTGGTCGAACACTTTGGGATCTGTTCTTGAAGAAGATGTGGAGCATTGACAGCTTGAATGCGCTACATGATTTCTTTGCGACTCGTACAAATCTCCTTGCGAAGACCGTGGAAGAGAATAGAGCAGATGGCGAAATGGGTATACCCCCTCCTGCCGTAGACATGATTTTTCTTTCGAGGACGTCGCCATTTGGGAGTTTTGTTCGCAGGTCGAGAGTTGAATTTGACCGTCTGAAATTCAGCGATGCCCTCGCCTTGTGGGCTGCATTTGTGGGATGGCGTCAAGAGACTAAGGGATATTACCTGAGGAGGAATGGCCAACAGGGTCGATGGGTTGGGGATAAGGCGCTTGCAGATGGAGAGGCTGACTGGGGAAGTGATGCAACTGAAATGCTACGCACAGCTGTGTATGGGATCGATATTCCCGGGGATATGGAGGTCGGCAGCGTGAGCTCAGACGATGTAGAAAAGCTCTTGGAGTTCCAAGTTGAGCAGATGCAGAGTGAGTGCCCAATCCTTCAAATTACTTCGCTGGTCATAAATTGACTTGTGTTAGAGTTCGGCAACAGAATACCAGTCACATTGAAGGGCAGTTTCAAAAGTATTTTAGAAAGTAGCATCATGGTCTCGAGTTTGTCGCATTATCTCAAGTATGTTTGTTATTTGTTCAGCCTCCACCACGCTAATTACTGATACATTTAGTTTCTTGGACGCATGGAGAGCCGGTGACTATCCTACATCTTTCGATAACCTCCACCGATATTTCGACTATACCATGCAAAACCGAGATAGATTGTTTTACCAATACGCCCTGATGAACCTGGCTGTTCTCCAAGCAGACTTCGGCTGCTTTGACGAAGCCGTCGCTGCGATGTTGGAAACTGTTTCCACTGCCCGGGAAAATAAAGATATGGCGTGCTTGAATTTTGCATTGAACTGGCTCTATCATTTCGGCAAAGCACATCCAAAGCTTATCAATGGGACGAAATCATCAAATATTACAGAAGTCGAAAGGGAAGGCTTAATGTTCCTTCGCGCCAAGGCAAAGGAGACTGGTATGTGGACACTCTGGAGCTCATCGTTGCTGAGTGAAGCGAAGCTCGGCATGTCAAGTGGCGAAAGTGTTTCAACAGCATTCGAGAATATTCTGAGGAGCTCTCAGCTCATTGTCGATAAAGGTATGAAGAGCATGATGGGACCTCAAATGGCCATGACCTCTTCTGTGTGGGGTAGGTTGGGGGTTTCACGTTTGTCGAGGCAATACTGTCAAACCTTCCTGAGTTGCCACGCTCGTTATACTCTTTTCGACGATTCGATGAGATTCACCTGCCGTATGGCACATTTACTCGCCGAGAATGGTCGTTATAGCGATGCTATGAAGATATTAGAGAATCTCAACGAAAATTCATTGCGTTCGTGGAAAGCCAATCAATACTGGCTGATTTACCGTGGCGTTCTCCGATTGAAGGCAGAACTGCACAGGGATAATCTTGAAGGTGCGGATCGACTTCTTCAGCAACTATTACAATTCAACGGAGCGGAATCAGACCCGGACCTAGCTTTTGAGATTAATATCCTCTATGTCGACTACCTCACCCGCCGTAAGGACCTAGGCGGGGCTCTTGCAAAAATTGAGGGAATCGCTTCAGTGTTGAAAGAGGAAGGGGACGACACAAACCTGAGGCTTAAGGTTCTAACAGCGAAAGCTTTCTTGCAGTCTAAATCGGGTCGTCCTCAGAAGGGCTTTTCTGTCGCTGTCCGTGCAGCCAACATGGCGTGGAGAGCTCGGCTACTCCCGGCGCTTTGGGCTGCCATGGGAGCAATTGCGAACACTCTAAACTCTCTCTTTGAATTTCAAGCCGCCTCATCGATTCTTGTTGCTGTTATTCCTCGCGCACACGAGTGTGAGAACTGCTGGATGAACGCGAAACTCTACTCCTTTCTCGTTGATTCGCACATCGGAATTGCAGGCCAAGCTGGGAGTGACAGCGTACAGAGAAAGAGGAATCTCAGTAAGTGTTTGGACTACATCGACAGGGCCTTTGGGGAATATTCTGCTATAGAGGACATTAGTGGTCAGACTGAGATGATGGCCAAGAAAGCGACGGTGATGAGAGTACTAGGAGACAACATCCTCGCCAATGATTATGCCAGTGCTTATTTGGACTTGAAAGAGATAAAGGCGTAATTAGATGATACCCCAAATGTACAACAATGCAGCTTTTGATGATTTGACCGAGCTTAATAACTTCGTACATTTGAAAATGACCAACAGGTTCCAACTACGGAGTACGGTATGTGAGACCAGTACACAAATCTTTCAAGCAAAAATCTGGGTAGTGCGCCATACAAAGAAAAGCAGTCACTTGCACATTGTACGCATGGGTGCACCGTTTAAACTCTGATATTGCTGGGTCTCAGAGTGACAAATGTACAATTGACCATCCACTCGCGCAAGAACTCTGACTTCTAATGTGAAGGCTCCCTTTCCTCAACCTCAAAGACCAGCGTAGCGATCTTACTCGTCCTTCTTATGGTAATTGACTTTATCGTTCCAGCTGCTTCATGTTAGCACCTCGTCAGACCCTAAGAAATAGGCCCCCTGTAAATTTGAACAGCCTAGGAGTTCCTTACAATAAAGTCTGCCGAAAATTAGTGCGATATTCAGTTCGTAATAAAAATCGAGGTCTTAGCTAGCTTACCTGGTCTCCGTTGCCCCAGAAGAAATTCTTTGTTCTCAGATTTTGGTACGGGTATTCTGTTCTCTCCTCAAGAGGCTCCATGTGAGACCAATGAGCCCAGTGTTGTTTCCATAGAACCCAAGCATTAACGCTAGCGATAATTAAGCATGGAACGGTGGCACTGGCAGCAGTTAGGTTAAAGTCGAGATTGTCGTACTTCCATGCTACGTGGAGACTTACTAGATGGAAAGCTTGCGCCAAAGATCTGCATATAATCAGCGTTTAGCTACAACTATCATAGAGGGGTATACATACCAGAGGTAGCAGCGGCATGATCTTTGACGGCCTTTCTCTCACGATTGAAGGCGTTGTTCTCGCGACCGTGGAAACCGGAGCTCTCAGCACTAGCGAATCGTCGTTGCAAAGGCGTGCGAACGACTGGAGATCGGAGGTTTGCTGCAAGGCGTTGGGAAGTTCGGGTCAATTGGCGTTGGGGAAACATGGTGGTGGTTACGATGTTCAATTGCAGTGTGTTTGTTGCTGGCTGAAGGGTTTCTAGACTAGGAGGTCGTATGTTCTTCGACGGCGCGCTACCTCAATGCTCCACTCCAGCTTAGGTAAGTGGATGGTCATGTGATATGATCATGACCATTTAGACATGGAAAATAGAGAGGGAAAGAAAAATGCCTGCTCTCTCTTCAAGTCCCTATTACGTGGCAGCTACAGGTTTTACTTTTTCGCCCAATTCGTCCGCACTAAAATTGAATGAGATGGTATAACAGGTCGTTCACATTGCTTTGTCGCTATGCCTAGCCTAGCATTCATTAATGAGAAGATGGCTATAGAAATAATGATGTAAGAATCCTCTGTAAAGCATTTCCATCTTACAAATCCTACCTTAGATATCTTAAGAGAGGATGAGGATTTCTATCCCTCGTGTGCACACTTACAAGACAGTCCTCTTGGTATGGAATTCCTGATCATGGACTTTATTGAAGGTCAAACTCTTCTCGACATCGATCTTTGAACCCTGCATGTTGAATCAAAGACTCATCTCTACATGCAGTCGGCAGATATTTACATCGAACTTCGAAGTCAAGAATTTCCGAAAAGTACTGCTATATCAATCGTGCATCGAGACTGTAACAGGCGTCTTCAGATCTTTGTGGGGTGCTGAATTACAACTTATACGCTAAAGAGCTTGATCAACTCCGCATGATTATCGGGCGAGAAGAGATAGTATATAATGGCCTGAAGTTGTCGTCACAGGCGTAAGAAAAGGCGGACAGAAGGTGCGGTCTGCTAGCGGCCGCGAGCTTGCGCGTAGAGTAGAATACGACCTCCGGACAGTGGTTCTCGGTCGATACAAGTCTCAGTGTGACCAGTCGCCTAAATCGAAGATGTGGTGGACAGTCCAAATCCCCAAATCCCTAAATCCTTGTAATGGGCTTGATGGGTCTCCGGGAGACGAGACCCAGATGGAAAGCGCTTACAAAGCGCGCGTCGACAGATCGTGCTATCAGAATATCCAATAGAGCTATCTATTCTCAACAACAAACTGTGGGCCCAACCAGGCCTTTGGGTGCCTTTGAATGCCAAAGTAAAAATTGACCGTCTGCTAACAGATAGAACCTCTGTCGCATTCTCAAATGTATAGCTCTAAGCTTGTCCTCCGAGCTCAGCCTCTTCGCTCGTCTCTCCTTAACAACATACGAAAGCTCAATCCACTTCCAGCACGCATGCACAGCATGCAACGCCAACGTCACCATGATAACGTCAGTGACAAAGATTCTGGGCACCGTTTCTACAACTATACATCTGGTCGATGGCTGTAGGTTACTCTGACTCCGCGCAACTGCCTGAGTGTAAACATCGCTAACACCTCCTGATCTCAGGTACAATGAGCACCTACGGCTTCCCGAGAGACACCTCCATTTCCAAATAAACGAACTCTACACAATTGTTGCCAAATCTGCCTGTCAGTCTCGGAAAGATATTACAAACTTTGTCAAAATCGCGGAGGGTGGCTCTTATCGAATATTCGAAGCTATCTTTCGCGATGGCGCAAAAATTATAGCACGCCTTCTATATCCATGTACCATTCCTCGAAGGTATAGTATTGCTAGCGAGGTAGCTACTATGGACTTTCTTCGCCTTCAGGGTGTGCCGATCCCAAAGGTTCTTGATTGGAGCTCGTCTTCTTCTAATTCCGTAGGCTCTGAATATATCGTTATGGAAAAAGTTCCGGGAAATGAGTTAGAGGAAACTTGGTATACCATGGACCTGAAGCAGAGAATGGCTGGTATGGATAAGATTATCAAAATAGAGAAGACACTTTTTGGCATCCAGTTTCCTGCTAATGGGAGCATATATTACGAAGGTTTTCTGGATCCGGGGGTTAGGAGTGTAGACATCCCACAAAACAACTCAAACATGGCGAAATTTTGTATCGGTCCTTCGACCGAATATCTCTGGTGGTTCCAACAACGAAATGAACTTTCCACCAATCATGGGCCTTGTTAGTATCAAAATCACTACTATCTGTCTGTCTCAGTTAATTTGTTGATATCAGGGAATACTTCCGAAGAAGTGTTGAAGGCTGTCGGAGAAAGGGAACTTGAGTGGCTTCAAAAATTTGGTCGTGAGCGATATCCTCGAGAAGCTCTTTACCGGGAGTTCTATGGTCATCAAAATGTTGACCCGCAAGTACAAATTGGTCATTTGTTAGACTACCTGAAGCTCGCCCCGCATATCGTCCCCAAGGAAGAAGAGCTGAGCACACCTACCATCCGTCACCCCGACTTATCTCCAAGCAATATATTTGTTTCCGATTCTGGCGAGATTACAGGTATCATCGACTGGCAGCATACCGCCATCCTTCCCATTTTTCTTCAAGCCAAGATACCAAAACATTTCCAGAATTACGGCGATAAAGAATCGGAAAACTTCAAACCACCTAAGTTGCCCCCGAATTTTGACATCATGTCTGACAGTGAAAAAGAAGACAAGATGGAAGTTTATCGCCGACGACAAGTACACTACTTCTATGTTGGTTTCACAGATCGACATAACAAACCTCATTTTAATGCTATGAGAAAACATAACCTTGTTTTAAGAAACAGACTTTACGATACTCCCTCAAAGCAGAACTGATCTCCACGCTAGAGCAATGGGGTGAGATAGCACCAGAAGTTGTTGCACCTGTGCAATACTCCCCGGATGAGACGAAAGACTGCCTTGACAGGGACACCAAGCAAAAGGAAGCAGACATGCAGATGGAACAGATGCGCGCTTTCATAGGGGTAAATATCGAAGGATGGGTACCCAATAATACCTTCGAGGAGGCGAAAGCCAAGGCCGAACACATCAAGAATGAGATGCTGAATGAAGCCGAGACTGAACACGAGAGGAAGGAGCTGTTGGAGCACTGGCCTTTTCAAGACCATGAGGAGATTGACTAAGACATTCTTGAGAAATTTAAACCAAAGTAACTTTACTTTTGTCAACAGTTATACGGATACTTACAGTCTCCGGTTGTCGATTCTCAAATCATTTCTTTCCATACTTGTAAGAATCTCCATTACTGGTCTACTAAAACGCCTCGAGCAATCAAATCAACTATGTGAACGGTTTAGGATAGTTCACACTCGTCACACTAGTTATCTTAGGAGTGGACTATTCTAAATAACCATTTATATCAACACGCACGATGTCGCTATGCGGGCTGGACAACGTCATGACAGGGATAACAGACATTGAGAAATACTAGCCTGTGGAGCTAGCATCTGTAATATTGTGTTGAAACTCGTTCAACTTCGGATGGGATTCCTAGATGGATGTAACGATCCGGGTCGGGGGACTAACGTAAGTCGGGTTCGTCGGTTGGTATGCAGGTGGAAGTGTCTTTGAGTATCACAAGGTTCTTTACTCGGAGGTAAAGACGTTACAACAAGAGAGTAGTCAACTTATACTGTTTAATTGCTATTTTGAGTTGAGCACAAAGTTCCTATCTAATGGGTAAAGACCTAGACTATATACTATGTAAGGCCATGTCGGGTCAGAGGTGGTCAAAGTGATCCCCTTTGACCGTTCTGACCTGGTCGGACTGACCTACTCTGACCGTTACTGGTCATGTGATCTTAATACCAAGAAATCCCTGGACCGCTTAATAGCCCGTAATTGGTCCTAATGCTATAACTAGTCCAAGGTCTCCTAGAAGTACTTACTTCCTGAGCCTAAGGTCTTGGATCTGACACGTGACAATCCCGTGATTGTAAAAATAGACCCCTACTTCGAAGTACGTTCGACTATTAACTATAGCTCTAAATAATAGACCTAGCTCGACTAGCTCTACTACTAGCCGAGTTAACCTTATACTATCGATATTACTACCTAAACCTAAGAAAGAGGGGAAGGGTAAGTAGCCCGCTAAGGATAACGATAGCGACGATAGCGACGACGAACCTATACTAGATACTCTAGTTATTAATATCGAAATAAATAAATTACTCCGGGTCGCCTTACTAGATAAGTATAATAGAGACCGAACTAAGTTAGAATACTTTATCTTATAAATATCTATATACTTTACTTTTAATAAAGCTAAGTTCGCTAGCGAAATCTATAAGGGGCTTTAGGCCTCTTCGTATCTATAGGGACGGGCCTAGGGTTAGATCTAACCGTATATCGAGGATATATTTATAAATAAAAATATAGTCGGTTCCTAGTAAGCGACTAAGAAGATCTTTAGAATATTCTAAGGATTTAAAGAGGAGATTAGAAAGATATTTAGAGATATCGATATATATTAAATAGCTATCCGGAAACTACTTAATCTAAAGTAAACTAGATTAGTTATTACTTATACTACTAAGTTCTAGCGGTATACGAATAAGACCGGATAGGACGAACTAGCCCTATTTAAATTCTTTAAGTAAGGACTTAAATCCTATATTAGAGAGGATATCGTAAAGTAAGGTATATATTTTAAAGATATATTAGATATATTTAAACGACTAGTTTACTTAGATAATAGAATAACCGAGCTCCGGAAAGGAAATTTTTACGGAGAATTAAACTAGAAATAAAGATATAGAAAAGAGAAGCGCTATTTAGGATATTATAAATCCGGAAAGAATATTAGTACTACCTAGAAAAAAGGAATAAGTCTAGAGAAACGAAATAAGCTCTACGAGAAGAAGCTTTATTTTAAATACGAAAAACCGGGGTATATAGCTAAAGATTATAAGAGCTTACCTAAGAAATAGATAAAAGTAACCGGAAGGAGTAGATATAATATAACTAAGGTAGTCGCCGCGACCTATAGAACCGAGCTTACTATAGAAGAACTCGAGGAAAAAGGGATCTATAGTTAGATTAAAGCCTTAGAGGCTAACTAGAGACATATACTTCTATAATAGAAGATAGCGCTAACTAATAATAAACGATAGGAGGACTAGGAGGCCCTTCTAGAGTTATTAGAGGAAGAAGACTCTAAGTATTCTAAGTATTTAGAAGAATTAGATATACTAACTACGTCTTAGTTACCCGAAGTAGAGGAAATATAAGAATATAAAGGTTAGAAAAACTAAAGAAGTATTTAGTCTTAATACGTATATTATTAGGAGCGGCTATAAGCCTTTTACTACTTAGCTAAACTAACTAAAAGGTATAATATTCGCGGTTACGCGAATAGGCTTATTACTATATATAACACTTATGCCGGAGATACTAGTCACGTGATACAGCTCCTGACATATATAGACTAGAGGTCTATAAAGATAACTACTATTCGGAGGTAATAGGAAATAAACTTTAAATTAAAGGGAAATTTAAAGTTATTAGTAGAATATAAAAAACTATTAAGTTCTAAGGAAAAACTAAAGAGGGAAAAATATAGGAAATTATAACCTATATTCCTAAAGAAGATTAAAGGAGTAATACGAGTTCTAATTAGTTAGATACCTCGGAATAAAAAGTAATAAGAATATACTCGAAAAAGAAGGAGAACGATTTATAACTTCCTAAAGTCGGAGAAACCTAGGAATATATAGGCTTCTATAACGAGAAGAACTAGTAGTTATATAATATCTATAGACCCTTTAAAGAGAAACGGGATTTTAGCTATCTAGGGAGAAGGATAATAGGTATAATAGGCGACCTTTAACTAGTTATACGCCGTATACGAACGAAGATTATATTCTAAAACCTAGATAATAGGAAACTAACTATAGTCTACGGATAGTACAGAAAACTAGTCCTAAGAGATATCTCTAAAACCCGGGATAATTAAAAAGAAGTTATAGACTAGTACCTAAGGTAGAGAGAGATTTAGAGATATAAAGGTTTTTTCGAGTAAGAATACTACTAGACCTACTAGGATATTAACCGTCCTAACTATTTTATAGAAAGTATAAAAGGACTAAGCCCTATTCTAAATCGAGACTATAATATAGTATACTAGGATAGCTAGCTAGTAGCTTTACGGCTTCTAGAGGATACCCCGACTAGAACTATTACTATAGCTATTCTAGCGGAAAATCGGCTACTAGATATAGATATAGTTATATAATAAAACGACGTTTAGAGAATTATCTTAGAAAGAGAAGAATAAAAGGTATAGTAAAGGGCTACCCTTTACTCTACGACCTACTAAGAATTCGCTATAAGTTAGAGAACGGAGAAGGATAGGTTAGTAGTATATCGACTTTACTAACTAGCCGAGTTTACTAATTATAGACGAAGGTAGGAGGACGTAATTACTACCTAATAGGAGTAGGAAAACGTCTCCGCTAAGAAAGAATTAAAGGCGCTTAAAGGAACCTAGGATAACCTAGATAAGCCTTAAGTATATCTAAAATTTAAGATTAAGTAATCTTAAAAAGACGATACTAGAGAGATATAGGTTCTATTAGACTCGGGAGTAACTAATAATTTTATTAACCTAAGAGTTATAAAGGAATTAGGTTTTAACTAGATTAATAGGAAACTATATAAACTAGCGGTATTTAATAGGATAGAAATTAACTATTAAAATAGGTTAATTACTAAAATAACTAAGACTCTAAAAATAAAAACTATATCTAGGTATATTAATAATATTATCTTTAATATAGCCCCGATAGGTAACTATTAGGTAATCTTAGGTTAGATATAGATATAATAATATAACCCGGAGATAAATTAAAGAACTAAAGAGATTATTTTTAGTCGGTATATCTATATAGGCTTACTCCTATAGTAATCTAAACCTAAGGAGGTTAGTACTACCTTAGAATAAATATAATTAGAGGTCCTTTAGGACCTTCCTAAGAAGAAACGATTAAAATATAGGTTAAAGAAAAGGAAAAAACTAAAAGAATAAATTAGGAAGATCTTAGAGATATTTAAGAGGTTTACTAAGATATTCTAGACTCTAGACGATTTCGGAACTCTACTAGAATACTAGCCTTAGAATTATAAGATTAATCTTAAGGAAGGAGCTAGGTTACCTAAGTAGAAGCTTCGGTACTTCGAATATACTAAAATATAGATTATCGAAAAATATATTAAAAAACTAGCCTAGAAAGGTCTAATCTATAAGTTAAAATTACTATATATAGTAAACTTAACTATAGTAGAGAAAAAAGATAATCTAGAAAGAAGAGTATATAGAGACTTCCGGCTAGTAAATACCGAAATAATTAAAGACGCCTATACTCTACTAAAAGCCTAGTTCTTAAGAGATTATTTAGCTAAAGCTAAGATCTTTACGAAGCTAGACTAAGAAAACGCTTTTAGATTAATTAGGATAAAGAAAGGATATAAGTAGAAGACTACCTTTATAATACCGTCGGGTTTATAAGAATACCTTATAATATCTTTCGGCTTTATAAATACTTTTACTACCTATTAATAATAGAATAAAAATATCCTCCGGCCTTTCTTTAATAAGATAGTTATCTATTACCTAGATAATATTCTCGTCTTCTTAGAGCGAGAAGAAGACTATAAAAAGAATATATATAAAGTACTATAAATACTATATAGATATAAATCTAGGTTTAAACTTAAGAAGTACGAGTTTAAAGTAAAAGAAGTTAAATTCCTAGGATTTATTATTACTCTAGGTAAAATAAGAATCGATCTAGAAAAGATCGAGGTAGTAAGGAACTAGCCGACGCTAGAAAATATTAAAGATATCTAATCCTTTAACGGATTTAGAAACTTCTCCTAATAATTTATTTAAGACTAGTCGAAAATAGCTAAACTACTAATACGTCTTACTCGGAAAAGAGCGATATTTATTTAGGAAAAGGAATAATAGTAAGCTTTCGATATACTTAAAAAGAAATTTACGGAGAATCTTATATTTAAGATATTTAATCTAGAATTAGAAAGTATAATCGAAGTAGACTTATTAGATACTACTAGGGCTATAGTATATCTTTAGCTAGATAAGAATAGTAAGCTATACCCTATAGCTTACTTCTTAGAGAAATATAACCTAGCTAAGCTAAACTATAATATATATAATAAAGAACTCCTTACTATTATCTTAGTACTTAAGTATTAGAGAATATACCTCTAAAAAGTAAAATATAAAGTCGTTATATTATTAGATTATAAGAACCTAGTTAGCTTTACTAGTACTAAAGTACTCGATAGAAGTAGATATATAAAATAGTTAGAAGAGTTAGTATACTTTAATATTATAATAAAATATATTAAAGGTACTAGTAACCTACGTACCGATACTTTAAGCCGTCTACTAAGGTATACGAAAGATAAAAGTTCGAAAATAATTAACCTACTAAGAGAAGTCTAAATAGAAGATTTAGTACTAGGAGTAAAAGTACTCTTTATAGCCTCTCGTAGAAAGGATTCGGATAAACTATACTTTATACTAATCTAAGTAGCCTAATAAAGATTATAAGATAAACTTAATAAGGTTTACCTATAGGAAAAGAAAGATCTCTAGGAATATAAAAGGATAAAAAGATATAGATCCTAGCGGACTTAGCCCTTAAGATTATTAAGGAATAGTATAAGCTACTAGCTTATAGATATTAAAGAATTCGCCGAACGACTTTTAGACTTAAGTAACTATACTATATCTTAGATCTAAAGAAGTTAGTTAAAAAGGTAATCGCTAAATATAATATATATATAAGGAATAAGATATTACGCTATATAACTTATAGATTTATAGGAACGGTCCTAGTACTAGATATCCTATAGAAGTTAGTATTATAGGATTTTATTAGCGGATTCCCTATATCTAAGGAACTATTACGATTCGGTACTTAACTACCCTATAGCTAAGTAGCTAATATAGTTTATAGGCTATATAGAAGTATATAGACTATTACTAGATTACTAGGCTTAGAAGCTTAGCTCGTAATAATAACTATATAATAAATAATATAATTTAGTTACTATATTTAATTAAGTACGAAGCTCCTATCTAATAGGTAAAGACCTAGACTATATACTCCTATTATTTATATAGTTAAGGCCGGTTAAACCGACCTTCTCTAACCGTTTAGATACGGTTAGACTAACCCTCTCTAATCGTCTACGGTTACGTACCTTAAATACTATAAAATCCCTAGATCGCTTACTAGCTCGTAATTAGTCCCTTTACTATAATAGCCTAAGGTCTCCTAGAGGTTAATGTCAGAGGTCAAGCCTCCTAGTAGCTATGTCGGTGCTATAGCGGAACTAACTCAGTAGTAGGGCGCTAGTAAACCGGCGCCGACTCGATATCGACTCGAGTTTAACTCGACGTATTAACCGTGTTACCGTAGTAACGAGCGCTATCTACCTAGTATTTATATAGAACGGAGAGCGTAGGTTACCTGACTCTCTATCGTACTTAATTATAGTTATTTAACCCTATAC
>LLCE01000266.1:0-17129 GCA_001414415.1 Hymenoscyphus repandus
CTAGTAGAACGAGGTGTTTCGCTACCCGTATATAGGGACCTATTTAGCCGCGGCTAGTAGAGTATAATTAGACTCGCTCTTATTCCCGGCGTAGGAGCTATAAATATAGGAGAAGGTTTCCTGATCGATACCTAAGTAGTATCTTTATACTACGTTATTATTATTATTATTATACCGCTCTCGATTTAGCGACAAGATTCGATCTATTACTCGTAGATATTATATCTATAGAATAATTAGTAAGAGCTTATAAAAACGAGAGACAGACCTCGTAGAGAAAATACTACTAATAATACCTTTAATAAAACGACTATCGATAATACTCTTAGAGGTTATATTATTACGGGAGGGATATTATTTATTCGGAAAGATTAAATTTTCGGTGATTTCGAATTTTAGCGATTTTTAAGCCTATATATACTAAAGCTTCTATATACTAGAGGAGTAGTATACTTAAACTTTTATAGAGTCTAGAGCTCTGGTCTAACCCTCTTATTATCCTATTATATTCTAAGATCGAGGTAGTTTATCGCGTTATAGTTATAGATATTCGGATAGATCGAAGCTACTAACTAAGATCGAGCCTTATAAATCGCCTACGATATATTATTATAGGCTCGGACGATACGATAGGACTTACTCTATTAATTTAAGAGGCTATACCGTTCTCGGGTTATCGTATATCGATATATCGACGTGGTATTAATAGATTTATAAGTTATTAAAATATAAAGAGTTAGAGAGGCTAGGCAGAGTAGGAATAGCTATATAAGTCTCCTACGCCTACTAGCGTGCACGCTAGCCCTCTTTAGCTAATAGGATATTTTATAGCTTTAAGTAAATAAAGGTAAAGTTAATAGATCGATATTACGTAGACTCGGTAGCGATTAAGAGCAGTTCGACACTACGGTTATTTAAGTAGTAGAATAGCGTTTACCCTTATTTTTATTTATTTTAATTTTATATATTCCTGACTTTACTACTCGGGGACGAGTAGTAAAAGAAGGGGGGACGAATATAGTAGGGATCACGTAGGATCACGTAGACGTACGCTAAGTACGTGATTACTACTACTATATTTAATATTTTTTATATTCTTATTAAGAGGACTAGGACACTTATTACTATTTTAACTACCCCCTTACTTAACAATTACTTTAACGATTATTTAACGATTATTACTTTAACTCTATTCCCTTCTTAATACTAGATCCTGTTACTAAACCTGCCTATTCTTTTATACTTATAGCTTACTACCTAACGTGTCCCTCCTATAATAGTAGTAGTTTTTAATTTAAAATAAGTAGGTTTAAGAGCGGCTATATTATATACTAGTATACTATCTTTATAGAGAGCCGATTCTATTAAAGTATATTAGGAATAAAATAAATTAGTTTTTTTAAAATTAATACTTATATATCGTATAAAAAAGTAGAAAACGGAAGCCGTTAAGATTAGAGTAGAAATCTTTAATTTATATAGCTAGTGTAAGGAACTGCAATGGTAGGGAATTACGATTTAAGTATAAGGTTAGATTACTATAGAAACTAATCTCTAACCTTCTTCTCTAATTCTCCTGCTACCCTGATATACGAAACGTATCCGTTTTACCTTCTACGTAGATAGCTAAGGACCTTGACGATTATCTCTACTTCTTAAATCGGATAATATTATAATTCCTAGTTCCGCTACCTACTCTATTCGGCCGGTCCGAGACGGAGGCGACTCGGACCACAGAGAATAGCTCCGGGTTTTCAGGTGAAACCTAGGAGAGAAGAGAATAGAGGAAATCTAAATCAGGTTCCTGACAGCTAGTAACGTATAGAAAATCGAGGGTATAGAATAGAGATAGCTTTAAAGACTAGTTTTAAATACTAGAAGATTAAGTAAAAAGTATAATAATAAGATTCTATTATTCTTATAAGAGTTAGTAAGCTATATATACCGGGTATAGCTTAGTAGAGGTAATCTTTCGTGTTTATATTAGTTAGTAGCCGCCTATAGTAGATAAATTTAGATTCTAAAACACTTTAAAACTATTAGATAACGACTTAATATCGAAAGAGGGTTCGGAGGACCACGTTAACAAGTAATAAATACTTACCTCGTAGGTAGCGTAACTAGTATATATAGTTAATAGATATATCCTACTTTAAATAACAGGATAATATATATATATATAAAAAGAGCTATAAGAGATTAAAGAAGCGCGCGCCTAGATTTTAAATTAGCGGGCGATTAGTATAATTAAGGCCTAGTAGTTTTATTAACGCTAATCCGTGATATAATATCGTATACGACGTTACGATAGTAATACGGTCTCGTCCGAGTACAAGCAGCAAGGTTATATTTTAAAATCACACGAAGATGTACCCGATGACGTCCGTCAGCAGCTGTTCGACGAAGAAAAGGAATCTCTCGAGAGGCATAAAAAGCCGACAACGTCTGCGGCAAGCGTCCCTCCTATTCCCATCACTATCACGGTGCTGCCTGCACCAGGTGGGATTCCGGCTGCGGACGTGCCTTCAGAGTCCAGTCTAATAGATCGTCTCAATATCCCTGGTCAATTAGAGGACCAGGTAGAAGGCTATTCTGCTTGGCACGAATCGAGAGTCAAGACACCAAGATGGAAGGCAGACCGTAAAAAAGCTCGCGATGCAATGATAAAACATGGTGTAGACCTGAATCAGATCCGCTGTGATGGAGACTATTAGTTTCTAATTGATGAAGGTGTTTTGAAAGGGACTGCAAAGCGGTTTGCGAGTGACATCGACTACTGGTTCGAGATGACAAAGCGACGTAGGATTGAGGTGTAATCATATTTAAGAGGAGGGACATGTGCTCATATGCTGTTGCTACAACTTCGTTGCTTAGAATTGCTGAAGATTAAATTATTACTACACATCAAGTTACGGCTCATCTACGGTCAATCCTGATTCCTGAATGTCTAAAATGCCCTCTAGCACTGCGCTTATTTCCACCAACTACGTTAATGCACCATTTAAGAAAGGAATCAAAGCCCTGATGTGGGTATTCCTCGTAATTCCGCCAGTTTCGCTTGATGAAGGCTTTCAACTCCGCAAAGAACTCCTCGATTGGATTAAAATCGGGCGAATATGGCGGCAAATAGACTAGCTTTACACCAGCACTACGACACATCTGCTTGATCCGCGCTGTGTGATGAATAGAGGCATTGTCCATAACAAGAACCGACCTCGGCCCTGGCCACGGATTACACAAGGGAAGGAGCTGTTCTATAAATTCCTCAAAGACAGCACCGTCCGTAGATCCTTGAAACACACGAACGAGTATAATACCATCTTGCGTATAGGCAGGTAAGATTTGGTATCGCTTCTCACGCTTGAATCGGGAGACCTCAACTGGGGTCACACCAAGAGGAGACCACCCAGTCCGTCTTTGTCCACCCCGTTCATCGCTGCCGGACTCACCTACGAATATATACTGATCTGAGTGGAATTCGGCTGTTTTATGCGTGTAGAAATCTCGTAAGTCAGCATTTCATTTCGTCCCGCAGCTATACGACGAATTTTTTTCTTTGTCCATTTGATAGAATGCAGTGCTCTTGCTACACTATAAATCGTGACGATAACCTTGAACTTGTCCCAGAGAAAGGCCACCATCTCTTCCAAATATAGCCCAGGGTTTTCCTGCAATTGTTCACATAGGGCGTCTAACATCGGAGGTGTAATGCTTCGGGGTCGACCGATGGAATTTGGAGAGGCTTTGGGAAGACGTTTTGACCTTCTTGTATATATAGTACGGCGACTGCAACCTGCAACATTAGCTATCTGCTGAGCCTTGAACGGAACCTTGCTGGCAGTCATATGGGCAGCTATTACGTGTTGCGACTCTGCGAGATGCGGCGCCATTCTGGGGAGAAAGGTGTCTCCGAGCGTGGCCCTTTGTCGACGCTGCGAACCTGGTCGTCAACAGAACAGGTGGCGTGTGCCTGAGGCCGAACAGTAATCGAGCCGCAGAATACCCTCATCTCAACAGTCTCTAGAGCACGACAGTGGTTCCATCAATGAGAGATTGGATTACGACTCAGCTGAACGACAGCCTCACTCGAATGGTGGCGTCGTTGTGCAGAGCCGGGCGCGCTGAACCCAAGGCTGTCAACGTCCCACCAAGTCCAGCCTATACCTACCCATCACGTACTTCTGACTTCGTTGAGTTAATTCCTCCTCCGACACAGCTCTGACACAGAGTCAATCAAAGAATAGTGTATGTTCTTGAGATACCAGTTGATTACTGATTAAGGGACATCATCCGAGAATTGATCAAGCTCAACGAAGCTTCCTGCAGTTCGAGCCCCCCCCCCCCTCCAACCACAGCGATAGTCTTTGACAGCTTTCTCAATCGATGCGTCGATCGATATCAGAAAACGAAGTCGAGTTTGCTTGCTATCTCGCGGAGCCAGCAGTCCAAGGCGGCATTGTCGTAGCCTTGACACAACCGCCCCAGTATCAAGACTACAGCGTCCCGACTGAAGATATTGTGAAGGACTGCAACACCTTGCTTGCATTACATGAGCTGGCAGAGTTCTTCAGCCTGCCCTTCGACAGGTTGAGCGTTTTTGATGCATATCCATTCATCACCGAAAAGGAACTTGATCCAGAAAATGTCGAACACTCCGAATCCCATACCACATTTCACAAGATGATATTAGAGAAACGGCCAACAGTGATATTGTCAGGCTGGAAATCCCGGTCTTTCGAGGGTTTTACAACAAAATCATTACAAAAACGGGCTATCGGTGCAGTGTTCCCTTCGCCTACCATTCACTATTGCGGGTTGGCTTTTTCTGTGGTTAATATGCCTCATCCCAGCTACTACATGAATCATAACCCTACCGAGAGTCGTTTCCGCCAGTTACAAATTCTAGAGTTTGCCCAAGCTTGTGGGCGTCTATGGGGGACGTGGCAAGAAAAAACATGGATGGCAGACCTTCGGGAAGGTGCAGGGCTCGAGCTATATTTTTGTCCAATAGTAAGTTTAACTTATCCAGTATGTTCATCTGTGTTAATGGGAGAGACCGGTGTGATTCCTCCGATCAAGCATTCGTTACTGAGCGTCTTAAACAAATCTTGACACGACTGGAGCCTGTGCTTGCTGGGTCGTGCTACAGTTTCTCTTCCAAGGCTCAGATTGAAGAACATCTATCCAGAAATAATATCTCGGAGCTGTGTTCGGATGCCTCATAATCTTACGTCGCCGCAATAATGTACGATAAAGACAAGTTTGCCGAAGCAACTATGACTTTCATCTGCTCCTGGTACAACTGCCTTATGAGCTTTGCTAAGAAGATGAATATAAGTTGGATGTCTCATGGGGATGGCGATTTCGAAGCGGACTTTGAAGCCCAATCTTCAGCTTTCTTCCAGCTGGCGAAAGGGATTGAAGATACAATGGACGAGATTCCAGACAATAACCGTATTTGGAGGAAATCCCAGAATGATCTTGTACTTGCTGTGGAGGCTATGAGTCTTTGAAATTTGGAGACCCATGTCCGTCCCTAGATCAGAATGCATTTGTAGAATTAGGTTAATGACAGTGATGAGTTACCAGCTCCAGACTCAATTGAGACAGCCAACCGCATTTCTCTATTTAACGAATCTTGGGAAGATCACCCACCTCGCTGCTCCCAAGCGTGTGGTCTCGTGGAACAACCAAGTGCGTCGCCATGTGCATTGATCTATACTACACGCCGGAAGAACGTCGTTGCATCCTTACTCGTTGCGCCAGGACCCCACTTCCAGAATCGAGAGCCATCAGTACAGCTGTGGTTCCTTTCTGCTCCATTTTCTTCTTTCTCTGATACACCCACCTTGACAGACGCATATTCGCCTCTTTTCCCTCTAGCTCCTCTAGTACTCAGTGTGTTCCCCACGCCATCTTTCAGCCCGCGTACCGCGTCTCCTATCTCAGTCTCCAGGCTATTCCCCTTTTGTAGCTTGTGGGATGCCTCTTTCCCTCTAAGCGGCCCATAAAGCACTCCTTCCACATCCTCACTTTCATCACTTATGTCTGAATCATCACCTCCACCAAGATCTAATTCTTCACTGTAGGCATCCTGCAATTCTCGTAATGCGTCTCGAATCTCACGAGGGATTCCTGAAAGATTGAGTTTGCGCAGCATGAGCACAGCACGCTGCAGAGATGCCATAGGCGAGCCCGTCCACGATTTTATCCCACCATACTCGCTAAGACCGGGCCGAAATGAAACGCGCCCTGGGTATTGTGGGAGGAAGTCATGGATCACAATCCGAGTATACAGTCCTCCCAATTCGGCGCCTTGTACGCCATTATTCATCTGGTGATCCTGGTATGTCTGTGCTGTAGGACATATTCGCGCTGGAATAGTTCCCGTTCGGCGACCGATTGTGCGGCGACGCTTCTGGTCTTGCCGTTCGTAGTTCAGAAAATACTTTACGTCGGTTGGGAGGAAGAAGAATGCTGGTTTGTAGACATGGTCAAAGTTCGTATGACAAGTTCCGCAAAGAGCGATCGCGTTTTGTAGGCTTTGCTTCTCCCGGAAATCAATCAGACCATCTGCGAGCGCTTCTTGAAACTAAAAGCTGTCAGAGAACACTTTCTCCTCAGAATTACGGAAGATTACTCACAGTATTGTCCCTACTGCCTATGACGTGGCAAATATCTGCAGGGCTCGCTCCACAATGCCAGCACTTGTTGTTGTGCTGCTCCCTCACCTGTGTTTTGGTATTGTTGTTGAAATCTGATGTACTAGATGCTCGAGTCTGAGGACGACCTACATCGCTGCCATCATCTGCGACCCTGCGTTTTCTTTTCGTGCTTGGAGATGAAGTTCCTGATGAATTGTCTGCCTGCGATCGTTGAGGGGCTGGGAGGACAGCTTGTGGCGGGGGAGGGAATATTTCAGGGCGGCTTTGCAGGGAGGGAGGAGGTACAGGTGGCGCGATATCAGTTTCATCTGGAAGATTCATACGGCGCTGACTTGTGTAGTCCGATATGCGTTGGGTCTGCGTCGGGTTGTCGGTCGTGCTGGAAATGGGATGCCATCATGAGCCAAAACTTGCTTCGCGCTGGCCACGCCGGATTTCGCAAGTGTCAGCTAAATCCTCAGGCAGCACTCCACTTTTGAGGCTGACCCCCACAGAGCATGGGTGCAGGGATATGTCTAGCTAAGCCGTAAAAGCTCTAGCCTACTTTAATATAGGCCCCGAAAGTTTAAAACAAAGAGAGTCAAGTGTAAAGCTACTTTCGCTAAGTACTATACGTACATCGGAATTTCGATCTATTAATCCTTTCTTTCACCTCCTTAAACTAGTCTTTATTAACCTAGATAATAATATATATTTCTTTTTCTATTAGGTAGTACTATTAGAAAAGGTAGAAGGCTCTTACCTATAGTAATATACTCCTTTATAAGTGAGAAATATAATCTTTAATTCTTAAGAGATTTATAAATAGGATTCTTAGAATTTAGACGGAACTATATCTAAACCCTTTAAGTATTTATACTAGGTTATTTAACTAGTACTTTAATTATTTAAATTAGACTATTTATTTTATACTAGTTTAGAGGTAGTTACTAGAACCGTAAATTTCTAATAGTCTTAACTATTATATATCTACTAATACTATAATTATATAAACTTTATCTTAACGACACGTAGAGACTCGTAGAATTAAATATATCTATCCCGTAAAATCTTAATAGAGGATTCGAAGATCTCTATTACGATTCGACCTTTATCTATACTTTATAGCTAAGAGACTAGTTATAGGTTTATAGGCTTTATAGAAGTATACGGACTATTACTAGTTATATAAGGCTCGGAGGTCTTACTCGTAATAATAACTATATAATAAATAATATAATTTAGTTACTATATTTAATTAAGTATAAAGCTCCTATCTAATATAAAAAGACCTAGACTATATACTACTATAATCAGAGGCGGTTATACCGACTATCTTTAACCGTTTACTAGCGGTTAGACTAACTACCTCTAACCGCCTCTAGTTATATAACTTTCTAATACTATAAAATCCCTAGATCGCTTACTAGCTTATAATTAGTCTACTTCCCTATATTAGTTTAAGGTCTCCTAGAGATAATAATCTCTTAAGCCTAAGGTCTTAGAACTATATATAATTTATCTTATAATTATAATACTATCCCTCTTCTATCCTAGTATATCTTTACGTATAAGTTAATAGCTATTATATTCGTATTCCGCTAATAGAGTTAATATCTCCGAGGAGCGTCTAAAACTATTATAGTAAAAGTAGACTATAATAATTTAAAGTACTTTATATTAAAGAAGAAGTTAAATAGGCGATAAGCTCGCTAGGTAGAGTCTCTTATAGATTTTAATTTTATTATTAAATACTATAGTAGTGTTTTTAAACCTAGCTAACGGTCTATCCCGAAGGCTAGACTTAAAAGGAACGGCTAAAGAAGAAGATAAAGATAGTTATCTACCTAGCTTATAGAATAAGTTAAAGTTAAACGGTATACGATACCTAGATACTAATAAGTCGTTAGAAGAAATTTATAGTTATCTACCTAATCTATAAAGTAAGTTAAGGCTAGAAGGGAGTAATTCCCTAGATAATAAAAAGTCGGAGGTTAGGACCCTTCGAGCCGGCCCTAAAAAGTTAGTATCTAGGGATAAGACCTAGGTAGATTATTACGATATAGGCTCTCTAGCTAGTTATTAGGAGAGTCTTAAGCCTGTTACTAGTATAGTTAGTTATAAATAACGCGTACTATAGAAGCTAGCGATTCGCTTACTAGCCGATAAAATAGTATACGAAGAACCTTCGAAGATAGTACGAGAAACCCTTTTAGAGCTATAGAACTTAGATCCCTCTATAACGTAAGTAGGTAAAGGACTATTAACGATAGTAATTCTAGCCGGGCCTAAAAGGTAATAGAGTAGAGACCGAGATAGTCTACTACGATTTAAGGGTATTATATTTATACCTAGAGAGTATATAATATATAGTGTGGTGGGGATCACGTGGACGCACGCTAAGCACGTGATTACCACTGCTGTATTTAACATTTTTTATGTTCTTATTAAGAGGACCAGGACACTTATCACTATTTTAACCACCCCTTTACTTGACGATTACTTTAACGATTATTTGACGATTATTACTTTAACTCTATTCCCTTCTTAACACCAGATCCTGTTACTGAACCTGCCTATTCTTTTGTGCTTGTGGCTCACTACCTGACGTGTCCCTCCTATAATAGTAAGATAATATATATATATTACGATTACGAGACGGCGGGACACTAGGGTATACGTCGTACGCTTAAGCTAATTAAAAGAAAATACTTTTAGTAAAATATAAAAAAAGATATAAAGAACTATATTAAATATTATATAGAATACTAGAGAGGTAAAGCGAGAAGATACCGTCCTTACGGCGAGTTAGTAGTAATTCCTATCCTCCTAAAACTATAGGAAGAAATTATAATAGATTTTATTACTAATTTACCTCCTAGTAAGAAGAATAACTAAGTATATAATAGTATCCTTATTATTATAGATTACTTTACGAAGATATCTCGATATATTCCCGTTAGAAAAACGATTAATATACCCGAACTTATAGATATTTTTATTAACTATATAATTAAGGATTTCGGATACCCGAAAAGTATTATAAGCGACCGTAGTACTATATTTACCTCGAAATTCTAGGCCTCTATTATATTCCTATTTAAATTTAGAAGAAGACTAAGTACGGCGTTTTACCTATAAACTAATAGTTAGATAGAGCGGTAAAATTAGTTACTAGAATTCTACCTTAGGATATATTATAACTAGAATTAAGACGACTAGATAAATAAACTAGTATTAGCTAAATTATTATATAATAATAGTATCTACTCTTCTATAGACTCTACTCTATTTAAGCTATATTATAGCTTCGATCTAACTTTAGATATTAATATCGAGGATAACGCTATCGAAGGAGGGGTACTAGCTATATAAGATAGAATTAAAGGTCTAGTTAGCGAGCGGAATAAACTAGCGTCTATTCTACGAAAAGCCGCCGAGTCGTATTAGCGATACTATAATAAGAAATATAAACCTACTAAGTTTAAGATCGGTAAAAAGGTTATTACTTTAGCTAAGAATATTAAATAAATCTATCTAAATAAAAAGCTATCGGATAAGTACCTTAGACCCTTTAAAATTACTAAGATAATTAGTAATTATAAGTAAGCCTATTAAGTTAAACTTCTACTATCTTATAAAATTTATAATATTTTTTATATATCTCTCCTAGAACTATAATATAGTCGGCTAGGAGAAGAGACCGAACCGGACCCTATTTCTATAGAAGGATAAGAAGAATATAAAGTCTAGTCTATTTAGAGCTATAAGAATATAATAAAAGGGATTTAGTAATTTAGTAAGATAGAAGAGCTATTACCCTAGTAATAATATATAAGTACCGGTTATATATCTTTAGAATACGATAGGGAAGGTATAAGAGTACTAGAAGGGGGCCCTAAACGTATAGGAGTTACGTTAGAAACGGAAAGGATTTCCTAGGAGTAAGGAGTACGATTCTTAAAAATATTAAATAAAAACGGCTCGGAATTTATTTAATAAGCTATAGATATCTTAAAAATATAGAAACCTTCTAGACCTAAACTATAAAGAAAACGCCGAATCTATATAGAGTAACTAGGTCTATTAAAACTATATAGCTATAGCCTCGGTAGTAGCAGAACTACTAGTATCTCTATTACTCTTACCCTTACCTCTAGTAGTATCTTAAAAGGTCTCCTTATCCTCCCTACCTACCTCCGACTCGTCGTCGTCGTCGTCGTCCGTCGACTCCTCCTCCTCCCTCACGAGTACCGCCGGGACGCTTAGGCGCGACTAGGAGGTTAGTAGATAAGTAAACTAGAAAGAACGGGAGGTACTTACGCCCTTATAAGTAACTCGTATTAAGGACTCTAGTAAGATATTTATATAGCGCTATCCTAGAATTAACTCCCTTATTAGAGCTATCTAACTCTTTAGAAGGCGTTAGACACGGCGCTCTAGAGACGACTACTTAGTAATAGCCCGGGCGGTCTTTTAAATACGGCTATAAGTCGCCTTTACTATATCCCCGACTTAATTATAGACCGCGCGCTATAGTAGTAATAGTTAATTACCCTTCTTATAGGCCTTAATTAGGATCTAAGAAGTAAGTATAATATATAAGGAGGAAGATAAGTAGATATACTAGGGAGTAGGCGGACTTAAGCCGTCGGTAGCGGGAGTACTTAGTACTAGAACTTTAATCGAACTTATAGATATACTTAGACGTACTATACTAAAAGTTAATATAGCGGAGATAGAGACGACAGGCTAGGGACGGTTATAGGTCTTATTTATAGATAGAGCCGCGAGACGAATAGGAGCTTCTAGAATTACTTATAATTATAATAATTAGTAGATAAGTAAATATAAGATAATAAACAGATAATTAGTATTATTATTATTATTATAGGAGCGTAAGAGAAGAATACGAAAAGTAGGAGAAAAGAAGAGTATTTTATAGCGATTTAGGTTCTTAGCTAAGAACGGGAGTCGTAGGTTTAGTATAAAGGGAGTAAAGTTATAAGTCACGGGTCCTTTACTCGGAGGTAAGGTCGTTACTAGTAATTAATAAGTATGAATTACTATAGGTAGTTAAGTATAAAGCTTAAAGTAAGTAGGTCTAAGCCCCGCCTATATAGGTAATAAAATATAGGTAATAGCTCTTTTATAGAGACTATTACTTCCTATATTAGTCCTAATAGTCTGTCTACTAGAGCTATTATCACGTGCTTTATACCTAGCTACGTAACCTAATATCTTTAGCTAACCGGCCCGTCCCTCCTCCGTAAGCTTAAATAAACCCCGAGGCTATAAAGTGGCCTCCTATACTTTAGGACTAATTACTAGTCGTAATACTATTCCCCTTCTATCCTAGCGTAGTCCCTATATATAAATATATCCTTTAGAACTTCTACGATCTAGGCAGCTTCTTTTTACTATACTACTCTATAAAACGAAAGCAGTTACTTCCTATCGCGATAGGTAAGTAGAACTATTATTTCGTATCGAATATTTAGGTTCCGTTATAGCTCCCTATTCCTATTATAAGAGAGTCGGAAAATCCGAGCTCTATATCTCGGTCCGGGGCGATAAATTCGACAGATACTCTATCTATACCTTCTAGAGAAAAGGTTCTTATAATATAAAAATAAAGAATAGGATACCTAAGATCGTTAACTAGGATCGCCTCGATTCCTAACTACGCTAGTTAGACGAGGAGGAAGAGAAGATCTAGGAGGTATAATAAGAGTTAGCCTCTAAGGTATTAAATATTAGGAAATATAAACAGCTTCTAAAGAAGTATAAACTCGATATAGTCGCCGCGGGCTACGGTTCCCTTATAGAGCTTAAGAAGAAAGAAGAAGAAGAGAGGAAGGAAAAAGAGCGAGCCGCCGAGAAGGCTACTACTACTCCTCTAACCCTTAATAACTTCTCCTAGATCGATAGCCTCGATCCTACCTTATCAGACCTAAACTACCCGGTTTAGGCGTCCCTAGATTTCGGGGGTAGAATTCTATAAGCTTCCTAGGGTAGTTAAGGTTTCTAACTAGTTCCTATATTCTCTCGGTAAGTAGAAAACCCTTCTAGTATACTAAGTAATACTACCTGTTTCTAACTAGTTTAGCTACTAGTATTACTTTAACTTCGTATTCCGCTAAAGGGTTATTTAGTCGTATTTCTATAATAGGGGCTTTTAGAGCTCCTAGTAGTACCGGTTCTAATAATAAAATATAGAAAACTAGGAATATTTTTATAGTTATTAGGAGCGCTAGTTTATAATTTAAGCGACCTTTTACTATTTTAATTTTAAAAGGTCCTAGTTTCTTATAGTCTAGTCCTTCGCTTAGTCTTTATATTTTAATATTTTTTCTTAGGAGGTAAACTATATCCCCCTTCTATAGTATAGGCTCCTAACTACGCTTTTTATTATAGTAGAGAGAGTTTTATTCTATAACGAATTTTAGCTCTTCTACTATTTCCTTATATAACTTATAAATATCGTCTACTAGTATTCTTATACTTAGATTATCTGTTATTATAATACCTAGCTCCCTATATATAACCGGCTTATAGCCGTAGTTAGTATAAAAGGGTAATACTTTAGTAGTATCCGTAACTATACTATTATATAAGAACTATACTAGTAGTAAGAGCTAAACCTAATTATCCTGTTAGTAATTATAGTATATACTAATATATATTTTAGTATATTAGTTTATTCGCTCGTTTACCCTATTTATTTATAGGTAAAAAGATATTAATATCTTCCTTTTAACTCCTAGCGAGGTAGTTAAGGCTATCTAGAATTTCGAAGTAAAGAGTTTATCTCTATCGCTAATAATATCTTCTAGTAATCCGTGGTCTTTTACTATATAGTTTAAGAAAGCGTAAGTAAGTTCTTATACTATATTTATTATTATATATAGTATAAGTATTATATATTTCGTAAGAGGTTCTATAATAATTAGTATAGAATCGTATTCTACTTATATTACCGGGTCTTTTAATAATAGTAATAGGCTATTAAAGTCCTATAATACTATCTTCTATAGTCGCGGAGGTATTTCCTTATATCCTATTAACCTATAAGGCGTATACCTTATTACTTTATTTCTTATATAAGTGTTATAGTTCTTAACTACCTTTTCTACTATTTTTTATAAGTTAGGTATAAAGTAGTTCTATCGTACGCGCTACTTAGTTCTTCTTATTCCCTAGTATCTATATCTAGGTAGAGAGTATTATTCTTCTACTAGCTCTTCGGCTAGTTTAGAAGGTACCTAGATCCTAGAGGTCTCTTCTTCTCGGTATATCCTATCTGTTTTTATAAGTTTTTTCGGTAGTTCTTATCGTCGCTAAGCTTTAGCGATCTTATCGATCTATAGTATACTTGCCGTAGTTATTATAAATTCGCTAACTCCTAGTACTAGGTCTATTCCCGAGACCTTAAAGAGGTTTATTATTTTCTATTCTATCTCTTTATCTAAATCTTCTATTCTATTTAAGGCGTCTACTCTTAAGTTATCTATACCCTTTATATATCTAATTAAGATATTATATATAGAAAGGTCTTCTATCTATTAGGTATATCTATCTCTCTTAATAACCTTTATCGTTATAACTTTTAAAAGATTTTTATAATCTAAGAGAATTATTACTTAGAATTTCGCTTCTTATAAGTATATCCTCTAGTATTTTAAGGTTTTAACTATTACTATTAATTCCTTATTATATATATCGTAGTTTTCTTCTACTCTAGAATACTTCTCTAAATAATATACGACTAGGTATAACTTCCTATTTTCGTCTAGTTATAGATATATAGCTCCTATAACTTTATTCGAGGCGTCGACCTCGACTATACTTTACTTATCTCTATCGAAGTTCTTTAAGACTAGTTCGCTTATAAAAGCTTCTTTAAGTATTTAGAAAACGTTTTCGTGTTTCTCTATCTATTATTAGAGAGTATTTTTTCTAGTTAACTTAGTTAATAGAGCTATTATACTAGAGTAGTCTTTAATAAACTATCGGTAAAAGTTTCCGAATCTAATAAAACTTTAGATATCTTTTATAATTTAAGGCGTAGGCTAGTTTCGTACTACCTCGATCTTTTTAGGATTAATCTTTATTTTACCTAGGCTAATTAAATATCCTAGGAATTTTACTTCTATTACCCCGAACTTATATTTCTCTAGTTTAAGTCGGGAATTATATTTTATAAGTATTTCGAATATATTACTTACTACCTTCTTATAATAGGTATCCTTATCGGTAAAGATTAATATATCGTCGAGATAAATAATAATATATTTATCTAGTAGTTCTCGTAGGATATATTTATTCTATTTCTAGTATATAACTAGGGTATTTATTAAGCCGAATAGTATAACTTACTATTCCTATAATCCTTCTCCGGGTAAATAGAAAGCGGTAAGCTACTCGTAGCCTACCTTTATCCGGATCTATCCGAATATATTATATTAGTTAATCTTTATATATTTAATAGCTTTACCTAGTATATCCTATAGGAACTAGGTATTTAAAAGAGGATAGATATATCTTTTCGTAATAAGATTTAGTCCTCTATAATCTATATAGACTCTTCTATTTAGGTCGTCCTTTTTACTTACTATATATATATTTATAGTATATAACGATTTTAAATTAACTATAAGTTCCTTTATCGCTTAGTCCTTACTCTATTTCTTAAGTATTTCTATATACGTAATTCTTATATCTTAACTTTTCGTAGGGAGGCGTATAGCCTTCCTTAAGAATTATTTCGTGATCCTAAGGTTAATACTTAGGTAGTACTATATTATCGTCCGGATTATCGAAAAGCCGGGCGAACTTTTAATAGATCGTAGGTATTCTTACTTATTTTAAAGGTTCTATCTAATTCCCTAGCGTTTTACTAAGTTCGCTAAACTCTACTTCCCGAGGGAGCTATTTCGAATTCCTTAATAAAAGTATACCTGTTCTAAGGTTTACTTCAGGGTTAATAGCTAATAGCTAGTCTATCCTAAGAACTACGTTATATCGGCTAGTTAGTATAATATATAATTCTATATAAAAAATATATCTATTTCGTATAGTTACTATAGTTATTTTAGTAACTTAGTTTACTAATCCTCTCTAGTATTCTAGCTTTACTCCGCCTCCTAGGGAGACTATAAAAGGTTTCTCCTTCCGCTTAAGTTTTAACTTAAGCTATTTCGCCTTTTCTATAGATATAAAGCTATACGTTACTCTAGTATCTACTAAGATAAAGTTATTATTTCCGTTAATTTTTAATATTAATATAATTCTTAAGAGTATTTACTCTAGGGTTAAAGTTATCCTAAGCTCCTCGGTTCTTACCTCGAATACGGCTATAGCGTTTCCTAGCGAGTCGTAGGTAAATTTTATCGCTTAGGCTACTATTACCTTCCTTATTATTATATCTTACTATTTCTGCTATATCCCTTCGATTTTTTCGAGGATATAAGGTACTCCTATCTAGAGTCGTTTCCTTTAACCTCTAGTTTCTATATAGATTTCTTCTAAGTAGTAGTAGAGGAGTTATATTCTTTTCTCCTAGACTCTAAAGTCTACTTCCGCGTAGAGTATTTCCTATACTTCTCCGACTCTTAGGTTAAACTTTAGTTCTTCCTAGAGTTATTCTACGACTAGGATTCTTCTTCTATCCCCTTAGTAATTAAAAACGATTCGTTTATCGTCTATATAGGTTATAAGGTATATAGTCCCCTCCTCTAGTTAGCTTTCGGGATTTATCCTAGGTATAAAGAAGTTAGGCTTCTTTCTCTTTCCTGCTATTATTTCCTCCGGTAATAGCTCGTAGGAATATTTATTCTCCCTGCTATATAAGTCTATATATATCTATAGTTTAGTCTATTTTAGTATAGTTTATACTTCTATATAATATTTTTAGTAATTTAAGCTTCCTAGTAAGCTTTCGGAAGAAGATAAAGTATCTTCCGGCTCCTTCCCCTTCTATTTATTAATATCTACTAGTATTACTAGTAAGATTAACCCGCTAAGTTTACTTCTTACCTATTCTAGGGCTTCTTCTAGGGTTTCCTCCTATATCGTGTTCCCTTTTTATTCTACTAATACCCCGTCCTCTAATAAGCTTTCTAATAGGACTAGGGTAGAAGGAGGGCTTCTATAGTACTCTCGTATCTCCTTAGCCGTAGCTTCTCTTTTATCTCTAACTTCGAAGTATAGTTTAGTACTACTTCGTTCTATCCTAATTTTACTGTAATCCGTAGGAACTCCGTAGAATACCTAGTAGTTAAGCCCCTCTGCACTAGTCTAGTTAATTCTATATTCGCCTTTTTAACCTCGTTAATATCTCCGAATATCTTCTTTATTTAAATAACTAATCCGGTTTCGTATTAGTTAATATAAGACTTAGTTTCTTCTTTAGTCAGGTTTATTACGTAGGGTCCGTTAGCGTTATCTAACTTTATCTTCTAGAAATCCTCTAGGTATAGTTTA
>LLCE01000267.1:0-16938 GCA_001414415.1 Hymenoscyphus repandus
AGGGGGGGGGGGGGGGGATTACTCTATGTAGACTAGACGTTGTGGCATGTTAAATATCTTGCGGTATGATCTTACTTCATTTACATATACACCAGGGGATTAAGTCGTGGTAGGTGAAGTATGGTGATGGCATACACTACGTTCTACATGTTTATGGTTTCTCATCGGCACCTCTAAACTGAGGAGGACTTTGTTGTATCAACCCAGTCAATTTCCTTCTTCCAGTACCATCGATTGGGAATCACTATTAATAATTCATTGATATGATTTTCTGCCTGGTGGGCTGGGAACATTACATAACTGCACAAGATCCACGGTATATCGATTCACTTGGGCAACAAAAAGTCATGGTCTGATTATTGTTGATCATCCCAAAAGATTTACAAGAGACTTGTCCCCTCGTCTCATGGTGCACCTGCAGCAAGAACAAACCTCGAAAGCCACTACGATAAGAGATAAGTCAAGAAGATAATGGGGATTGCAAAGAAGCAATAAGAAATTGGTCTTAGTTACCTGTGGATCTAAGTCTAAAGCGACTATAAAGTGCCCAGGTTTTTGATAGGTCCTCCAGGGGAACGAAGGAATATGTTCTTATGATGCTGAAGCTTTTGCGTTGCAACGAACAGTTTTCGCCACGCAAGAAGGACAAAGCAACACTCATCACGATTATTCCTCTAGCCAGAGGATATCTCCCCGGGAAGTGGAGTGTATGGTTAGCTGTGGAGGAATGGTACAAGGCGATGATTCCTGGGTTTGATGAGGCGTCTGACATGTCATCTATTGAAATCACTCACCACTGAGGTACAGACACAGCAGAAACTGACAATCAGGTTGGCCACATTGACTTTGTCGCTCGAAAATTTCTAGCTCTTCGTGACGTACGGGTAAGATGACAACAATTCGAGGAGCCAGGTGGCCGTGAGGAACTCCCCTTTTTTGGTTTTTGGGAAAGCTCTAACCAAAGAAGAGCTTCTGTCAACATACCTTGAAATATGACCGGAGATGAACGTACCAAAATCCCATCCCTCCCTCTCATACAAGCCTCCACAGACCACAGCTTACACATCACGCCCCGTCACTCCGGCGGGAAGGCAACTCCCGGACCAAAGAAAACCTCCCTACCAAACTCGATATGATAATAAACAACAAAAACGACCATGAATTCCCAGAAATTCGGTTTGTTGCACATCGCTCCTCGTCTCCAGAGATAGAAAACCCAGCTCTAACCAAGTAAAGGACAAACGAGAAGCCTTTCGTCCGATGCCTGGGTGGCATAAGCGAGTTGCCCCTATCTAGGCATGAAGAAGCGAGGCGCGGGAGGGAGCTGATAAGTATGAAATTGTTTGTTTCCGCGGCAAGCGCATATTTATTTTTTCTTGTTACCATTTAGGATTGTGATAGATCGAAGGCGACAGCAGGGAGATTGTACGATGCGCGACGACAGAAGAGATATTGGCATTGGGTAGAGAGTTTCCGACGTACGCGGCAGGTCGGATACTTGTATGAGAGAATTTTCAGGGTCTAATGGATAAAGTGGATTTGAGCCGCATGTTTGAGACCGCGCATGTGTCTACGGTGCTGCACAAGCTTATTTGAACGGATCCCGGCTTCTGTTATGACGATGCTGCGCAGCTTGGAACACTTCTAGACCTGTCTTCTTAGATTTTCTCGAAAAAAGCATGGGAGCGCTTGAGATGAGTCGCACGGCAAGCTCATGGCATCAAGACTCGGCAGTCAATTTGTCTCAACTATTGACAAGATACCATCGTCAGCGATGACGGTTGATTTTAACCTCAAGATCTGGACCCAAGGGGCAAGCACCTAGCGTGAAATATTCTGGTGAGGTCTTAAGCACGAGAAATGAAATGGGCGGGATGAGACTACGTGACTTACCGGCACTCGTCTTTCGGTGATATCGCTTTACATATAACCTCATCTCAACAAACCTTCCGTAAGACCCTCGGGAAGAAAAGCACATACCAAGGCATGTGCTTGCAAGCCATATGTCACGACAACGGTTGGAGTCCCGAGGGAGCGGTTGACGATGGAGAAAAGAGTCCGGAACATACGGGAGAAGCTCTCAGGATCGGAGCTACAGCAACACTAGTCCGATCATGGGAAATTTTTAGCTTCCCAAGGCTCACAAGAATCGCCAACTTGTACCATGGTAATGTTGTTATTTCAACCCATTTGTTGATAGGTAAAAATGAAAAATATGGAGTTTAGGTAGTTATCAGACAACAACTAAAGAAGAATCGAGCATGGCCGAAAGTTGATGTGTGACTCCTCAGCCGTCAGATGACGAGAAGATACCTTCCAAGCGGTACTTTCCAGAAGTACTTATGCGGCATTGACTGCCGGAAACCTTCACGGCGTTTAAAGCTTCGTCGGTTTCCCACCGATGGTCAGTGTACATGCCAAGCACTCAACCTAGCTTTTTCGAACTCTATACCGTGTTGAAACACGTCTTGTATATATCTGTGAAAGGAATCTTTGCCCGGGAAGATCTGTTGCGAGGGTTCCTGATCTAGACCTGGCGGTGATATCTGAGTTGGTCGCTTGGACTTTCCGTGCCCAAGTTTCTTACAGCTTGAGATCAGGGGGAAAATATATGAGCTGATACTGCGTTCAAAAGACGAAAATAAGGTTATGGTGTTTAATCGCGGGAAAACAGGTGATGATGAATAAATGGCAGGACAACAAGTATCTCCTTGAGTCGAATAAAAGTTGCGATGGCCATTTGGATCCGTGCAATCGAGTGGCTTAGAGGGTACCAACATATGACCAAGAGTGAGTACGAGAGCTCTGAGCCCTGGATGCACCTGTCCCTCCTGTCCCTCCTGTCTCCTGTCTCGCTTGTTTCTCAGATTGACTTTTCGGGTATCTAGGCTGATCGAAAGAGTTCTTGAAGCATTGATACGCGCTCGGTCAGAGCGAGAAGTCCACGACTCCACACGGACAGTAAGTTTTCTCCAGGAGGCAGGAGGAGCTCCACGATGGGATTTGGTGTGTCACTGGAGGGTTGCAGCCAGTCGGAAGGTTGAGAAGAACCCTCGCTATCTCGGAATACGGTGTTGTACACGTACGGAGTAAAGTATGGTTGATGGAGGGTGATTAATTGGCACACGAACTTACTGTGCTTGGTGCATAGCCTCATGACCCGCAGGTCGTTTCCCTATCGTAAGATACTGCTGCACATAACGGCATATAAATTATTACCGCACATGGACAACTGGCACAACCTGGCGTGTTACTAGAATAGCAACACAGTGTGAACCGAGGAGTGAAGTATTTATTTTGGTGATCGACCATGATACTATGATGATGCGAATGAAGAGGTCGAGGTGTCGTTGAATTTGAAGTCGTAGATCATTTTCTTGGTGTGGATGGTTCACGGGTAGTCGCGATCTCTGGGAGTTCCCCACAAGCTGTCAATGCCACGATCTGTGCCACTGCCTTCGATCCCATCTCCCAGTCCAAAGATGCTAAAGTCAAATTAAGACCTGCGATAATGGTGAGCCTCGGAGCATTCGCGTTTTGAAGCTTGGATGCTTGGGATGCAACCGCTCCCCCTTTGAGCAGTGTCTGCCATTTCTTGACCACAATTGCAAACTCCGAGAAGCCGTCCTGACCGCTCTTACCGCCTAGTGCCTGACGGAACCATATCGCAGTCAGATAGAATAGGAAGATGCGATGCCCCGAATGATAACCGAGGCCGAGGACGCCGAGAGCTTGCTTCGTTACAGTAGGAATAAATAGTACGGTCCTGTCTATCGATGCGAATACGGCAAGGTTAGCGGAGAGGTAAGCGGATGAAGGATCCTGATTTTGAGAGTACAGGCCTGTACTGCCAAATGATTTGTTGCTGAGTGTCCCGGACGCGTGGTAGGGAGTCATCATCGACAACCCTGTACATGTACTGAGCGCAATTGTAATCTGTAGTGTCATCGAGAAAACTAATGTGGTGAAGCGTAATAATCGCCGCAGCGGACAATAGTACAGTAATGGAGAGTGTCCCTACCAATGGTGCCTAGGTTAGGAGAACTAGACACTTCCGGGGAGTTGAGTCTCTCGAGTGAGGGCATTGCAACCTCATGGCGAAACCAAAGGAGGGGCAAATTCGTACCACAGTAAATGCATGGTTCAGGTTCGCTTTCCCCTCACAATGCGAAGAGGTAGAACAGACTGTGGGTGGTGTCCTCTAAACTCTCCTCTGAACTCTCCTCTGAACTCTGGTGCTTGAATGGACATTGCTGGGAAGCCCTACAATAGCTAGCGTGGTAAGGTAGTACAAGAAGTGCGAGAAAGGCAAATGGGGAGACTAGCATCATAGCATTTTCCTCGCCATGGCAGGCGTCTCACAACGTCTTAGTGCTTGGCGGCCAAATCTGCTTGGGACTCATCCAAGCCCGCTTGGATGTTGGGTGCTCATAGCCCACCAACCAGTTCTGCTTAGGACTTAGGGGGGCGGTAGGAGGTTAGGGGGGTTAGGTTAGGAGTTTAGGAGGTTAGGAAGTTGTCATTTGACGAGTGCTAAGAAGTCCTGGCTCTCTGCGGCTTGGGCTTCGACTTGGGGTTGCGTGTCCATGTTGAAGTTAAACACAGTGCGAGGATTTCCGATTGGGTGTGCGGAAGGATATTGTTATGTTGCTAAGGTTAATCATTCTCTTGCACCTCTTCCAACCCGGGTATGGTGCTGGTGCTTTCCGTTTAAAGGATGCTTGGATGCTTGGGTGATTGGGGTGGTCTGAGCCTGGGGAAGTGTTCTCTATACAGGTATAGGGCGATGGACCGTTGAAGAGTGACGATAGAGTTATGGGAGCTGATGAACCATGGAGAACGGAGAGTGGAGAGCTATGGAGAGCTATGGAGGTCTCGGATGTGGGTTACGAACCTACGAGGCTGCGATAACGCCGCCCGTTCCTTAATGCCCTTCCTCGCGTTCCTCGCTTTCCCAAGCGTGCGCGGACTTGAACCTTAGACTTCTTAGACTCCCTTGTCATTTATATGGTACTAGTTAGCCTCTTACTCAGTATTAACGTTGGTTAGCCTGTCAACCGACCCGCTTGCCTGACCTTAGCCCTCTACGCAGAAGCACTACGAGAAACATATAATCGTGGCTCCCTTCCGCTTTGCCATACATTCATATCGTCTGCACTCCACTCTCATCTTCTAATCAGAGTCTTTTAATCAGAGTCTTCTAATTAGAGAAACTCGTATCTACTCTACGCACAGTTTGCAGTTGAAGACTCTCAAAATAAACCCGCACATCGACACAGCCTCCCAGAATTTGATTACCATCCAGTCGGCTCTGTCCTTCCTCGGCCCCCATTTACACATACATCACTGCTCGCATCTATCACCTCCATCACGAACTTCTCGTCAAACCACACTCACACACTCAAGCACTCAAGAAACTCAACTCGACGATATTCTCCGACTTCTTCGCCCCTCTGTACCCTTCTGCACCCTCCTGCACAACTTAGCATACACCACGCAATACGCACCACGCACCACGCACCACGCATATCACTTCCTTTCCAAACCACAATCAAGGTTCACGACATTTCCGTCAATTGCCTCGTTTCATCTCTCCCCTCCCGCCTCGACCATTTGACAGGTTCCCCCTCCACTTCGTTAAGACATTACCTCACAGTACATCGGACGAATCCTCATCTGGCCACCACCCGCTCTTGGGCGTCTGCATCGAATTTGAAAAGACCATCGGGCACTCGTACGATTAAGACCCGCCGCCTGATTCGGGTTGATACCGTTACAGAGACCTCATTTACTTGGCAACTAAAGCTGCACGCCCGCCTTGATCACGACTGCACGCGCATAGCACCGCCCTGAGATATTTTGGTTTCCATCCTCTGGCACTTTTGATAATTTGTACTTGAGTACAAACTTTTGTGAAGATATATCACCGAAACGAAACTCATCACATTTAACTCTATTTCTCGCAGTTATATCCAGAGACCAAATTCAATCGTTAGGTTGCCAATCACCTTCGGAAGAAATATACCCAACCTTCAGAACTTCATCCTACATCCCTGCCAGAATGTCTTCTCGATCATCCCACCGTTCCCATCGACCACAACCACAATCAAGCTCCAAATACTCCCGCTCTTCAACTTCTTCGGATTCTTCCTCCTCCTCATCCTCCTCCTCCTCCTCCGCCTCTTCTTCTTACGGCGGCGAATCGTACATTCAACCCCGTGTCGAGACTCTTCGCTGCTCGCGATGCGCCAAATGTGTGGAAACCGTGGTAACGACCTCGAGCGATGGGCAATCACGACGGGTCAATTCTGACGATGCCACCGCCAGCGGCATGGTTCGATTTGGCCACAATTTGTACTACTGTGAGAGATGCGCTCGCATGGTCGGCTACGCTTGAGAGATAATCGATACCAGGCAGACAGAACTGGTATGGAAAACAGAACACGCAACCGATTTTTGGCAAACGGCACTCCTGCAATCATCAGCACACCTAACGAGTGGGACCATAACAACATCCGAATATGGATGCTCGACACCATGGACAAAGTCTAAATTCCATGATCCCACCGAATAGCCAAGCCTGGACCGCAGCTCTCCAGCTTCTGGAGGGCAAAGATATACTCGATGTGGAGCCCCCTGTAAACACGACTCACGGGCATCTTTGTCATCGAGAAGAGCAGAAATCCTGCGTCTGACATGCGGGCGTCCATTGACCCGCTAGTCACACGCCGCCACAGATGCGGATATCTCCAATCATTCATTGGTCAATGGTCCAGGCGTCCCAGTTTCCAGAAAACACTACTTGAGAGTTTTTATGAATTCTTCACTTGCGTCACGCAGAGGGCATTCAAATCAATGTTCTCTCCTTTCGCGGTTGTAGCGAATATGGAGTTTTATATGCTTTTATTAAAAAGACAGGGCTACTTTGGGAAATCTGGGAGCGAATTTTATTTTTTGCCTTTGCTATCTCAGGGCTGCAGGATAGCAGTCCAGGATTTCTCAGCTAATCGTCATTGTTTTGGTTCAAGTTGCTACGAATAATGCTTGTACGAAGAAAAAGATACCCACGAAGTAGAGAACTTTGGATTAGGATTGGACAGGAATCAGCTGGCTGTATTTCGGATCATCATATTTTATTCCTATCATATCATAAATTGTAATATTCATTTATCACATCTATCTACCTCGTGATTATAACCTTGAATCTTCCTGTCCACTTCTCCTACCTCCAGGGCAATTGGTCAATATATACCACGTGACGTACAGCATCCTCAACATCTCAATTACCTTGTGATAATAGCCCACAGCCCAGAAATACCAAATAACCCCATGTTTCACTTCCGCATTTCTATGTAAGCAAATCCCTGACGCATATTTGACATACCACACCAACGCGCGCCTCACGCAGTTTCAGTCATCTGATCTTCAACACTAAGGTAACACTAACACCTAGCTCCCGTCGCAAGAATCCCGTCAGGTAGGTAGTGCGTTATACGGCCGCATCGACGGTTTTGCTGTTTCATCGAGAAATCTAAGAATAGGGAAGTGAGGCTATTTCTTTTTGATAGGATGCGGAGACGGAGGTATAGGACGGACGGAGGTATGGGACGGACGGGGATTTGGAAAAATGGATGGGCGGGTATGGGATTTAGGGGGTTGGCGTGGGGAGGATAGAGAGTTGGGAGAGGAGGTATTGAGGGTGGGATTGTTGGAATATTTCGATGCTTACTGGACCTCTTCTGGGAGTTCAATAGTATTTTTCATGCAGAATTACCTCTTGTGCTCTTTCATGTGCTCTTTCATTTCATTTTATTCATTTTTAAAAAAGGGGGTGGGGGTGGGTTGTCACTAGGGTGATTTGATTTGAAGTTCGGTAGCTTGTTTATTTGTTGTTTTGGTTCGGGTTCCTCCTGATAGCGGCAAAGTGACGTGAAGATTCAAGGCCAATTTTATGATACTATAAGTCGCTCACGAAGAGTGCCAATTATTCCATGGAACGATGTAGTTATACAGTCGTGGGAGATATAAAATCAATCTCTTCAATCGTTGTGTTATATAATATGCCGACATTTTCTTATCTTTAGATCTTCCAGGTTCACCTTAAGGTTTACTGTCGCAATCTTTTTACGGTGAAAACCGTACGTTTGTTTCGACTTGCTATAATACTTGCATTGTAGTTGCCTTCTCGTCCTAGATGTGGTGGTTTAATTGCAATTTGTTTCCAAAGATTGTTATGACTGTATGAGAGTTAGGAGACCAACAGTTAGCGACAACTAATAAAACGAGCATCACCAGCAACGTAATACAATTACCATGTGATAATCATATCTGTTCCATCTCATATACATTTCAATACCTTTGGGAATTCAGATTGCTTCCTCAGAATACTATGTTGAAACTCTAATGCGACTCTTATTACTACTAAACACTGTCACAATAATATTTCGGCCACATACTAACATAGATCGAGGAGCTTTGAGTAATCCCACTACCCTGATTATGTTTCAGCACCGTGAAACATACGGGTTATGATTCGCGGGCCTTGGTGTTCCGCTATTCCTGTGTGTTTCTGCCTGATGCTCTTGAGACTATGTTTCTACTGAAACATACTTTCGAAAACTCCCTTTTTATATCGCTGCTTTTCTAACCTGAAAACAACAGATTGTGAAACATTAGCTCGAGAGAATCCTCTACTATGCGAAACTGAATAAGGTCTTTGACGCGGAAACCCATTAAGATGTCCCCGCGTTAGATATGCTGGCATCGAACTTTGATCAAAGACATTATCGCTGACAAGATGGGGTCAGTGAACTTCGAGATGGAGCATCTGTTCCTTCGTGTTGGGCGCCCATTGAATATCGATCACGCAGAGGAAGCTTGTAGTGGAGGATCACTTGCTGAGTGTAGTTCAGAGCCTCTGCCTTATACCAACCGCAACCCGTGCTTTCATGATTCAGCTGAATCCAAGCCAAAAATATGACTCAGCCTTTGAATATCACTACCAAATTATCTTTCGCAGCCAAAACCACGGTCGTTTCCGATGTTCACCTTTCAAGCAACCTCAATCGTTTGGTCGTTAAATGGGCGAAGGGATTGCTAACATTTGGCTCATTTCTCATTGGAGAACACATATCACTCTCAGTTCATATTTTGGTGTTACATGTCGGATAGGAGTTGGAGATAATTCATCACTTCGAGATTTCGATATTTCTTCCCTCATTTTCTTCCCTTCAAGTCAAATTATGGTCGTCAATGTTTCTCCATCTAGTATTTAACAACTATAAAGCATTTTATCATTGTAGAACCAGACATACCAGTGAGATGTTTCACTAATCTCAGGAATCTTTCCCCCCTAAGATCGAACTGTAACTCGTGACGGCAGGTCACTAGTCATCCCGCACTAAAACCCTACTGCTTCTCACTTCTACCTTCGTCATCCGCATCGCAGGCTTTATATCCTCCGGCCGCTTCCTATCCCGCAAAAAACAGCCACCCTCCCCGAATTCATGAATATGAACCGCTTTTTGACCGTCTCGACAATCTTAAGTCCTTCTAAGACTTCTAAAAAGCTCTAATAAGATCTTCAGTCTCCAGAAAATGCGCCAACACTTCAAACATCCGAATTGCCTCTTTGTTGCCGATTTCTGTCCATTTATCAAGGTTGTTATAGCCAGTAAAATGACCCGTTCGGAAACGAATCCTATACCCCCTGAACTCTCGCTTGTCGAAACCCTTCTGGACTTCGTTGAGAAACTTATTTTCGTAACTTCGATATATAAGGACGTCTTTACAGATACCACTCCTCAACATAAATCCTTAGGAATTTTCTCAGTGCGAAACTCGATGATGTTTTCGTGTGACATGACCTTGAAGTCCTGAGAAAATACATCGACGTCTGCGATTTTGATGTGGTGAAATGGTAGATTTGGCTACAGTAAGACTTGGATAGTAATGATATGATGATCAACCAATTTTCTAGTTTCCTCTTCTAGTGCTCGTGCTAAAGATATCCGATGCTGTGGATGTTGGCATCTTTTAAAAGCCGTTGATGCATCGTTGAAGTTTGGGCAGAGTCTTGAGATTTTGATTGACAGCTTGAAATGTGAAATTTAGAGGAGCGGGGTCATCTGTACCTATGTACCCCATCCAATTTCGCTTTCATGCTTCAGCTGAACAAAGATCAAGAAGAAAATGATCCAGCCACTTATGCCCTCCCTCAAGTTACGTTAAACTACCAAAATTGGCTGTCGCTTCTTCCAATTAGCACAGCGAAAGATTATCACGCCCGCTCAATATGTAATCCCTGCATTGTTCGTGTGCAGCTTCCCTTTCACAAGGCCCCTGCTCGCCCGGCAATTTGCAGCGAGCTTCTCCTTAATCCTAAGGTATGCCTACATCGTTCGCCTCACTCCACTGTTTTCCTTTCCCTTATATGATTGCCTGCTATCCTAGAACTGCTAGTCGTAGCCTTGCTTGTTTTTTCGTGCCTGCGTTATACTATTTTTGATCAACAACTTCAAAGTGGATTTACCGGGTACGTGGGGCCAATATCCGAGGCTGCCAAAAGCATGCAATATGTCGATGACTAGAGGGACAAAGGATAGAGTTGGGGTAGATTCCGTTATTTCGGAAAGCGGTTCAGATCTTGTCGCGGCGCTGGAAGAGATGGATGGTAATGCCACGTTAAAACAAACAATAGTGAAGGGACCGGATTCACGAAGGCAGGATGAGTACGATGTGAATTTTGAGTATGAAATGCGGGAGGAGCTTAAAAGGGTATTGTAGCTGAGTTCTCTTTAGTGATACGCGCGAGTTTGCTGTTTTCAGATGGAATGATATCCTCAAGTCAGCACAGGAATTGCTTTCGAAATCTGGTACGCTCCCCATCTAACAGGAATGCTCACAATTTGACTATCAATTCAGATCTTCTTCTAGCGGAAAAATATACGGATTGGAGGCAGCTTGTTACGGAAGTGCAAACTAAACTCACGGATCCTTCATCAACACGGCCAATCAAGCGTCAGATGGCGCGTATTCAGCCATTTCCTCGAACCCTAGGTACTCTAACACAAAATTTTGAGACTCTTGTGGCCCCTCATGAGGTGAAATTCGAACTTTTATGGGGGTTGATCTACCTGAACCTCAAGGTACACCCTATATTGCGTACCGTGTAGATGTGTACTGACCAAAGATAAGCTCTCATATACTTCTCCTGATAGATTAACTCGGGTTGGAGACCTGATTAACTCTATTAGACTTGTGGTTGTGCGATTTAATCGCTGTCTTGCCGTTTGTGACGACAACAACGAGGGTCTTCTGGCAGTAGTTGACTTTCTGGATCCCGTCACCACAATATTCTCCGACTCGATCAAATACCTCCATGAATGTTCTTCGGGTAAACTCATATTCACCAACAATTTTGATTGGAATTAACCATTGCTACAGAACAGGCAGCAGAGATAGCATGGCCTGACCTAAACACTATCATCAACGATCAGCTTGTGAATTTAGAAGGCATCGTCAAACATGTCAATGAGATCACTAGCTTGTCAAAGGCAAATCAAGATCGAATGATTAAGAATATTTCTATGAAGCATGCATTAGTACCAGAGACCGATGAACCGGGGGTATTCCCCAATAGAAATCTGCCGTTTGGTCAAAATCATCGGTTCTATGGACGCGAAGATGAACTGGAAGCTATCCACGAATATCTCTGCCCCAAAGAAGAGCAATCACTTCGTACTTACACCATCTACGGCCGACGAGGCGTAGGAAAAACGGAAATAGCCCTACAGTTCGCATATTTGAACCGTGCGGGATTTGATGCGATCTTCTGGATTCAGTGCGAAACCTCAGTGGCCATCCGGCAAAGCTTCACCAATGCGGCAGTATCACTCAATCTACCCGGGGCAGATAGAGATGGCCATCATGAGGAAAACCTTCTTTCAGTTCAGAATTGGCTTAAGAAAACGAGTATGTGTTTCCGCGCGAACTGCCGGAGATACCACTGACTAATCGCCAGGCAAACGATGGCTGATGATATTTGACAATGCAGGTCAGTAAATAGTGTATGTTTGTGTGTTCTGTGTGCTATGTATCTGATGTTTCTATAGAGCGCGATCAGGTGCTAAAGGCCTACTGGCCAGTCGGTGCTCCTGGAGCAATATTGATTACATCTCGGAAGTATTATAACTTCTCGAAAGATCTGCAACGGAAAGGGGCTACCATTAAACCATTCAATGAGAACCAGAGTTGGAGTCTGCTCCTTCAACTCCTTGGGGATGACTGGAAGAAAAGTAATCACGAAGGCCGCATACCACAAACCGAGATGGCTGCTGCGCAAAGCATGCTCAATGACCTTGAAGGTCTGGCTTTAGCTATACAACAAGCTGCCATTCTGATCAAGGATTCCGAGCTTGGCGGTGCTACAATCTCTAAGACATACGAAATGTTCAAGGAGAAGGCCAGAAATCTACCGGAACGGCATCGCGTTGGGCGATCAAGCTCTGAAAAATCCTTAGATGCCCTATGGGATATGACATTCAACGCATTGAGTCGAGATGCTCGCACCCTTTTGGGTGTGTTTGCGTGGTTGTCGCCAGGTCTAATTCTCAACTGTTATATGCCGAGGCGCATGCTAACAAGATTTTAGACGCAATTCAAATTGAACTGTTTCTGCCCAGGAATCAAAAAGCTCTGGACATTGCTCTACCATTTTGTAGACAAGATCTACAGCATGTCGACGAAAATGACCGGGCTTCACTGTTCAGCATCATCACTGCTTCTCCGGCCTTTGAAAAAGCCATCAGTCAACTATTGAGTCGAAAGTTGGTGAGACAAGAAGGGAGGATCTTCTCCGTCCATCGTGTGGTTCAGGAAGCCACAAATTACCATGATATCGACGATCTGCAGAAAAGCTTTGTGCAAGCTGCAAGACTGGTGTTCGAGCAATTCCCTAAACAGCGCATGGGCGGTAGCTTATACAAAGAGTGGAATATTTGTCAAGAATACATTTCTCATGGTGTATTCTTGAGTAAGAAATTCTCGGACTACCAAAGGTCTGGGGTACTGCAATCAACAGACCAGTTTGTGATTTTATTGAACAACTGTGCATGGTATCTGTACGAAGTCGGAGATTATGAAGTCTCAGGACGACTTGTGAATACCGCTATCTCGGCATGCGATGACCACAATTCGCTTCTATATGCACGTCTCATGAACATTGCAGGCTGCCGTGCATTTGACTTGAATCTCTTGAGGGAGTGTCGCAATGCCTGGGAAATAACGCTGCGTATTCGGCGTGAGAAGATGCCCCACAACGATCAATCGAGTAGGTTGTCCCCGAGAACTACAGTACCTGAGCATAAATCTAACATTATCATCAGTTGCCTCAATATACAACAACCTGGGGAATCTCCATACTGCCACAGGCAACCTGACGGATTCCAAGGACTGTTTTGACAGAGCCATTCAGATATATGCGGATGGGGGAGATGCTACAGCAGGCCCTTTGTCCTTGACATACTTATCTGCGGGGAGAATGCACATGCTTCAAGGAGACTTGATAGAGGCAATGAGACTGACGTCTTTCGCCGAATCACTTATCATTCGCACCATAGGAGATAACAAGGGGTCCATGGCCAAGTAGTCTTTCCACCTGAAACAACTGGTTTAGGCTAACTGTTGAGAATAGTATCTACTACGCCCAAGGAAATATAGAATTCTTGCAGAAGCACTGGGACTTGGCGTGGGATGCCTATGACCAATGTCGACAGATTGGCGTTGCGGAGATGCCTATTCACTGCATAACCGCTGCAGCATACTACTCCTTGGCCTGTGTGGAATTCGAGAGAGGAAATCCAGAACCTGCAAAGTGATTTATTCTTGCTTCAGGCGTCAAATTCCCAGTTTTCGCAAGAGGAACTGACTTCTATTAGAACTTATTTAGACAAAGCGCGCGCCATTGCCGAACTCCGCAGCCCTACCCGAGACGATGGGTATGTAGCACGGGTCTGTTGGAAGACTGCCGTGGTACTAGAGTGCGACACCTTTGGTTCATACAAAACGGAGGCTGCCGAGTTCAGATCTCGCGCAGAGCTTGCTCGCCAGAAACTGCTTACTCTCGGAGAGGGGGGTTTCATTCCGTTCATTGAAGATGGGATTGGCAGGGACCAGGAAGAGGATGATTACGATGCACTGGTGCCGCTGTTCTACCGCTGACCTTTTTACAATTGATTAAATAATTATTAACATTGAGTTTTTCTGCTGCGCTTAGACTCTTACCTCTCACCCAAATCCTGCTCGCTATAACAACTACTGCTTGTAAAGAGAAGTGAAAGGCTATTTGAAAATGACACTCCCCTCTTTTTCTCTTTTCTTTCATCGTTGCCAACTTAAATTCAAACGCCATACTTAACAGTGTTGGAGAAAAGCAGCCATCCAAATTAGCCCTGTCGAAGTTGCGCCTTAGCAAGAAGAACAGACCAAATCTGAAAAACCAAAGAGACAATCATTAAGAATATTGTTAACGACGCAAATACAATTAAAGTCTAAGGTCTTGATTAGTCTTGACTATGCAAATAGAAATGCCTGTCCTTTTACCTGGTTATTCCATAACGTGTACCATGCGGCGATATTTCTCTGGTCATTCAACAATGCCCTGACGTTTCTTGGTTCGTGTTGCATGATGAAGTCTTGTAATTCCAGTAATTTCTTCCCAAAGAAGGGAAAATCCGAACAAGGAATATAATGATTCTTGGGCTCATTTGCCTCAATTTCGTCGTAAAATTCTCTTGCTTCTGGACTTTCAGCACTCTGACCACAGAGGAGTTTGAGAATAGGGTCACAATTCCACGGCAAGTCCGACTGAGAATGGGACGGCTGCCGTGGTGACTCGGAGGTGAGAAGCAACCGAGAGAATGCCTTCCAGGATCGCTCGTCTTCCCCAAAGATTAGTCTATAAGAGAGTAGGATCTCTTCAAAGAATTCATCAATGGGAATGTCAGGGTTGTTGACGTCCTCACTAGCACCGGCACCGTAGTCATTCAAAAGTCTGCCATCATGTTAGAACAGCGAAAGCTTATAGCACCACTCAAGAATTACCTTGATAATATATTATCTGTCTCTGCTGCCAACATTATTCTGCAGAAGGAGGGGAACTGAAATAACTTGATCGTATTTTTCCCACTGTCTATCTCAAGATGTAATGACAACGATGTTACCCATTCAACTTTTAACTCACAGACCTTTTGAAGCGTGTTAAAACAGACAGATTGTACTTTGATAACTTCTGACCGACGGTCGAAAGGTAGTGGAGCTGGACTACTCGGAAGTAGAGCCCCGAACTTGGTTAACAAATGAAAGAGTGGACGATCTATATAATCGAAACTCTGCTTGAACGTCCGGTATTTTCTGCTAACCAAACGACTTCGACGGCCCGTCGAAGTAGTGGAAGTATCTGTAACTTCTAATTTATCCGCTCTCGGATCCGATACTGCTTCATAGAGCATCGCTGTCTCTAGGTTAGGATTTAGACCAAGTTCCTTCACTCATGCTCACTCACTAATCCAGCCTAAAGCTGCAAAAACTGCTTGGTTAGGTGTCGCTCTCTCTCCATCTAATTGGGGTTTTACTAATGCCGCATTGTCGAGCTCGTCCACGATGGTGACCAACGCGAGATCCTTTTTTGTCTTGAAGAGTATTGCAACCTGTAAAATGAAGTTGTAGACCACCACTAGATCTTCTGGTCCCGGTTCCATTGAATCATCCATGATACCGACTAGAGATGTCGCAAGTAAGCCCCAATGGAGCTTGAATTTGATCTGTAGGTATTCGGTATACCAACAACATGCTGTCGCAAGCATTCCTTTGAGATATCGATCTCCGACTAGGAAGTAAATCAGACTATCTTGAGCTTCCCTTTCTTTCAAAGTAAGGCTAAATGACCCTAGGACACAGTCAGGACTGCGTAAAAATCACAAGTAAAATTTATTCGTTGAATTGTGAAAACTAGAAAAAGACAGTTATAATTTCTATGACTTTCGGTAAGGGAATGACTCGAGGTGCTTCATCATCTGCTAACATGCTGCTTGGATGTGCTTAAACTAAGAGGTGTTGCTTTTTTGACTGGGAGATGAAAAGCTGCTTTTGTTGACTAACTAAATTCTTGACACTCTTCATGGCTTTCTCTCGCCGATTTATCATTCATTTTTTTGACTCGACCAAAGTTTGGAATTGCTGCCGGCTAACCATGAACTGTCAGTGATTCCGAGACATCAAAGGGCTTCAAAACCTACCAGGTGAGGAGTCCAGCTTCTTCTCACTTTCATCGGTACTTTGTCTCCTGATTCGAGATCCTGAGGTGCCATGATTGAGTAATGACCTTTATTCGGGGGCCTAAACGTGCTTAAAGGTACGAATAGTGGGCAACATCGCACTCCTGTAGTGTAGCGCTTCAAGGAAAAAGGTAAATTTCCTAACTAGTATGTCGTGAGCGTTTTTCATGCTGCGCTAGCGGGGTTGCAGCCTTATTCTGGCCTCGTAGAAGGCTCTCAAGGCCCTCCTTGTGGTAGAGCAGTGGCACACATATGTTGGCTCCGTCACTCTGCGCAAGGCTCTCTGATATTTCCTCAAGTTCGCGTCTAGTTGCCCTTCAGTATCGTTCATTTTTCAGCTCAAAGCGGGGTAATTGCAAAGGGGGTGGTGGCTTACCATGTGGCAAGGAATTGATACGCTGTCACTATAAAGGCTGATATCAGCTGTCCACCCAGCTCGAACTTGACCCTTGCCACTTATCGATCTCTTCTCGCCTGATACCAAGATTAAACCCCACATGTTGTGGCAGCGAGCCCACGGGAAACAGGCTGTGACATTATTTGGTGGTCACTGAAAAAGAAGACCTGTACAAACTGCCAATACCTACGACCAGAGTGCCTAAAA
>LLCE01000268.1:0-16416 GCA_001414415.1 Hymenoscyphus repandus
AACACTCAGGGCAACAACCCTCCAGTGAACACTCAGGGCAACAACCCTCCAGTGAACACTCAGGGCAACAACCCTCCAGTGAACACTCAGGGCAACAACCCTCCAGTTAACACTCAGGGCAACAACCCTCCAGTGAACACTCAGGGAAATAACCCTCCAGCGAATACCCAAGGCAACAACCCTCCAGCGAATACTCAGAGTAATAACCCTCCTGTAAATACACAGGGCAACAACCCTCCAGCCAACACTCAGGGCAACAACCCCCCAGCCAATACGCAAGGCAACAATCCTCCTCCAGCCAACACTCAGGGCAACAACCCCCCAGCCAATTCGCAAGGCAACACTCCTCCTCCAGCGAACACTCAGACCAACAATCCCCCAGCCAATACGCAGGGCAACAACCCTACTGCCCAAACGCAAGAAAACAATCCACCTAAGCCCACACAGCCAGGTGGCGTCGTGCCAACGCAATCAACCCAAGGACCAACTCCTCAAAATCCCCTTCAACAGACTCCAGGACCACAGCCATCAAGTTTCCCAGTTTCTAACCCACTTCCTGCTTCAAACGCAAACACTGGTAGTTCTCCGCCATCAAGCGCCCCCGTTCCCAATCCTATTCCAAGCACCGAGGCGAATACACCACCAGCTCAAGCCCCATCATCTGTTGCTCCAGTATCAGTTCCTGGCCCAGCCTCTGCCCCAGTAGCCACCGCGGCTCCGTCTACCACTGCCGTTAATCCCAATGCGGCAGCTCCATCTTCTCCACTTGCGTCCCCAGTTGCAACTCAAACACCCACTTTCGTTGCCGCAGGCCCCGTTCTCTTTGGATCTCAAACTATGACTAAGGGTCCCTCCTCGGTCCTAATGATTGGCTCTCAAACTCTTTTCCCAGGTTCCGCAATCACAGTCGATGGGCAAGAAATCTCCCTCGCGGCCGTTGGAGGTGCCGTAATAATTAATCCCAACCACGCCACTGCTGCTGCTGCACCCTACGACTCCCAAGGGCCTCCAGTCGTCGTCATCGGCTCATCCTCATTGACAGCAAACTCAAACTCCGGTTTTGTAATTGGAACTCAAACTCTCTTTCCCGGAAGCGCCATCACAGAAAGTGGTCAAATAATAACCATCCCACCTCCAAGTCCCACGCTCAAGGGATTTGCCTCGACCACACTTACAAGCGTTGTCGTCACCAAGGCACCTATCACGAGCATCGCCGTGGCTGGACAGACCTTGACGGCGGGTGGTAGAATCACAGTCGGTGGTGACATCCTCTCAATCTCTCCCGACGGCACTGGTGTAATAATAATTGGCACCGTGACCGTCGGTGGAGGTGAGAGCACCGCTACTGCTGAAGCAAACAAGAAGAAGAACACCGCCTCGAGCCAGAAACCAACATTCGGTCTCCTGGCTTGTGTATTATTCATCACATATTTATTGGTCTAAGCAACTCATTGTTTTCCCGTCTCCTGGGAAGGAAAACATAATAGATGGATTGGAACCAAAACAACATTTAGCATTTTTAGCATTGTATTGCATCATCGCATTGGGTAGGGCGTTTTGCATCACATCAAATCAGCATATTTTTCTTCTTTTCTATCAAGACTTTGATACGAAGTTATTACTTTGAATATGAAGTTTATTACTTAATGGGCGCAGGACTGGAGGGAACTGAAAAGGATACCGATACCCGTGCTTCTGTACAAACCTATTTTTTTTTGTTTACAATTTTTTTTGTATATATATGATACCATATACCTACCTGCTTCGCAGATATAGAGCAAGCAAAAAAAACACTTCAAAGATATACTCTTCTTTCCATTTTACAAGTCTGATTATTCTGTGCTGGCTTATCTCACTTCCAACTCCCTTCTCGGTGAACCGTATCTTCCCTTTTCATCTTCATGTCCTTGTTCTCGAACACGAGGTCATGGGTGAAAGAAAATGAGAAAACAAACGCCGAGATAGATCATCGCAGGGTTTTAGCTTACTCTCGTCACCGTTGTGCTTTTTCATTGCTCATCCCCGACATGGTCGGTAAGTGGTGAGCTCGTACGAGATTAAGCGACGAGGTCAGCACTAAGCGGAGATGAAGGCATTGTTCAGCTCAGCCTTGTTCTCGGGGTATTATTTATCACGGGTCCTTAATTTCTACGCGCCATGGACTAAGAATAATGGTAATGGTAGTGAAATATGCGGTGAAGAAGGGGATTTGTTGTGAAAGTGTCGTGAGCGTGGATCGATCGAAGATGATGCGATGATGGAACGGGCTATTAAAGATATGAGTTTACTACCGTTGTGCATTGGAAACTGTGGATATCTTATGAAAATGTATCCATATCAAGTCTGCTACATGAGTAATATCTCGTTAATTCTCCCCGATTACAAGAGGAACTAGATCAAATTGTCTCAAGCCACACAGAAGAATTGACTTCATTTTCCCCAAAAGCCGGGAACACTCACGAAAATGTCTTCGAGTCTCAAGGAGATTCTGAAACTGAAAACGTAGGTTAATCTTTTCGTGTTGCAGGAATTGATGGGATTTAGTTATCTTTCGTGAGACAATACAATCCGGTAGTTTAGGATAGAAGGTGTTTCGTATCCAGAGTCCATTGCCACGCTGTCAAAACGGTAGAATGACAGAGCTAGAATTTCATGTGTACGCAATTACCACCAGGTATGAACCAGCATTTTTGTAAAGACTTCCTCGTACCGTACGCTTCACCATTACCACTAGCGTTTTTCGCCACATTCCAAAGCAGCAATTATCGTTTCTAATTCTCTTATGCCATAATCTTTCAGATAAATTTCTTTTCTCAAGAGTTTCGTTACGTCATTTGAGCTGTACTCTCTTACCGAAGGCAATTTGCCTGTTCGTTAGATATAGCTCGTCAGTAATCTAGAAGCGCTTTCGATATTTGAAGGTTTAGAGAATTTCGACACAGAGGTTAAAGGACATAAAGGTAGATTTCGAATTGGGTGGGCACTTTGGTTTTATAGGTACTAGCTTGAATGGAAGCTGTCTGCTGCTTCCTTTCTAAGTTACACCCTTAGATACGACCATGAGAAGTAGCCAGAGAAATTCGTAACAGGATTCTATTTCACAATAGATATCCCTTTTTCCCTACAAATACAAACTATCTTCTAGCGAGATGGATTCAGCCCTCAATCTATTATTATGGTGGTTATTGTCCAGAACAAGTATTAGCTTAAAACGAGGTAGGGTAGGTTTTACCCTCTTTCTAATCTTTACTCAATAAATTTGTTATTCTTAACTTACTAGCTTTATGTCAGCCACGAGGATCGTGAAATATCTAAATATACTCAGAGAAAGTTGCCCTATTCTTACGTTCATGTCTCCTCTCATTTCACAGAAAAGATGATCATTTTGAGGTGTAAAGGTGCCATCAACTCGCTTCAAAAAAAGGGGGACGAGCGAGTGTGATATCAATGCTGCAGGAGTGAAGTTTCACTATCACTATTCGAGACTAGGGATGTAATGCAACAAGAGTGAGTATCAAATAGCTATGCTCGTCAGAATGTAAAATCTAAAAATTTCCACTTTGACATGCAGAGCGATTCACTGGACTTACAACCCTTCTCTCCCTCCATCACGAATGATTTGACATCCCCTTCATAATATTTCAATGGATTTATACATCTCATTCACACGCCCAGCAAACTTCCCCACCCCTCATATTCCCAAGAATGAATATTAAGCCCAGTAGAAAAGCACCGAACAAGCCCCTAAACTTTAACCACTCTAAGCATATAACAAGACAAAGGCAATAAGATATCCTTTAAACCAACTCAGTCTCCCTACAAGAAACACTTCATCTCATTCCATAAGACAACACCACTCTCTCCCAAAAATCGAGAACCTCTTACTCTATGCCATCTAACAATCACCTTTCGAAACCTCCCTCCATTCCTCAGCTTTAGCCCAAAACATGATGCTTCTTATTTTACAGATCACATTAACCCAATTATGATACATCCACATGTTACCGCATATGCTTGACATTCTATCTCTAACAAAGATAGATGAGTTAATGACTCTTCAACAAATGATAGATTTAAAAACTTCATTCGATTTGATGCCCGTTATTGATAGAAGGGTTTCACAGGCTAATCTACTCAGTTACATACAGGCCTTGATCAAATCTGTATCTAAGATGGTAATATATGTGCTCATCTTGATGAAACCCTTAGGTATGTCTTGACGAAAAGCCAAGACTGCTCGAGATATTAACACGGAAGTATTACACAACGCGAAGCACGAAATTGAGAAGAAGAGAAGCTTGTAAGCAGGATCAGTTCATATAGCCAGGTCTATTTTTATTCTGACATATCTATCCCTGTGTCGGACTACCAGTATAAGGTCGAATCTTTTGAAATGTACCAACCCAATGGCCAGAGCAGCGCACTATTCGCTTCGAAGTACTGCCAGAAAGCAAACGGCAATATAATTCAACAATGTGTGCCTCATGATATCACTTAATATCATTCCCAATATGGCAATAACCCCTTCTTACTCTACCATGTCGACATCGTCCTGTACAGCAGGTGCCGCACCAGTTGTAGAAGCAGTAGTGCTATCCTTACTTCCCCAGTAGTCCTCCATCTCAGCATCGAGTTCTTCCTGTGTCTTCTTTGGTCGACCATCTCTAGCAACTCTCTCCACGCCACCACGTCCTCCACGTCTCTCGCCTCGCTCTCTTCTCGCACCTGGCCGTCTACCGTCTCGTCGTGGTCGTGGAGGACTACGCGTCCGCGAACGATTGCTTCGACCTGGGACATATCGATCGACATTGGAAGGTGGTGGACCACTAACATCAGAGTGGCGAATTGGAGAGTCTGAGCGGCTTCTGCCTGACGGGACGGTGATTCTGTCAGCCAAGGAGCGGCCTGGAGCAACAGCTGAATCGAATGGATTTCGGCGATTGTTGTAGGCAGGAGCAGCTGGCACAGATGTGAGACGAATTGGTTGACCTAGAGAATATCAGCTTGAATTAAACTTCGATCTGCTGAACAAATATACCCTTTGCATTGGCGCCATCAAACTCTCGAATTGCAAGCTTAGCATCTGCGGGGGACTCGTAGGTGACGTATGCGATTCCCTCAGAACGACCTGCGCGGTCATACACAAGTGCCAACTTGGCAACTGGACCAATTCGGTGAAAGAGATCCTATTCCTCAAATGAGCGTGGTTCTGCTATGGCCTATCGTGTGCACATACATCCAAATCCTCCTCAGTCAGATCGTAGTGTAAGTTCTCAACCTTGAGCTTGGCGCTTGGAGCATCACTGGCAAACGTCAGTCCTTGTTGCCTATAAATTATAATCAATTGAGGTTGCCCTACTATGACCGCTCAGGAGAGTATCGTCGTTCGTTGCGAATAGGTCGTCGTCCAGCTAGAATACATGAGCGCAATGTTCCTGATTTACGGTTAGATCTGCATACATTGATCGTCGAACTTGTCGTGAACCCATTCACTATAACAGTCAGAAGCTATTCGAACAGGTCGTGAGGTAGGAGGCATACGAGTCTATGTTTCTGCTATCTTCTCTAGTCGACTATGCGGAGAGGAGGCCTGGGTTAGCTGATGTATTCTATGTATGTACTTCCCTGGACCCAGCCTAAAAAACGGCCATCGAGCGCGGTGGAATATCGACTGCGACAAGGAAGGCCCGAGGGAATCGAAGAGGAATTTATAATATATGCGAGGATGAGGAGGAAGGAGGAGAAGGTGTATGCACCTAACGCAAAAGTAATCAAATTAGCACAGCACGTAAGAATTGAGGTCGCACGACACCTTACCTTTCTTACGCCATCGCGAGGGTAGTCATTCCGATCATTTCTGCGACCGCCACGGCGTCCTCGAGTGCGTCCGCCTCGCTGCGACAGCCGTCAGTTGTCTTCTTTCATGACGCAAGGCTGAGATCCGAGCCTGGAAATGGTAAACATACGTGACGTTCTGATACTATCTCGTCGAGAGCGCGATCCATGTTGAAGTGATGCAAGGGTTATGAGGAAGAGTGCTACTTCGCAAGGAGACGAAGTCTTGTTGAATGATGATAGGGTGGTGGTTTTGTTTTGCAGAGTGTTTATTGTTGCAGTGAGGTTTGAACCCAGATCATACTCAAGCGCGCTTGGACCAGTTTCAAGAACTACACGTGACTCTTCTCCAACGATGCTCCAAGGTTAGGTGTAGGAATTGCTATGGAAATTTTGAGTGAAAAACCTCAGTGGCTAATGTATATTTACCAAATGCACATGCAACTTAATCTCAGAGCAGTGATGCCAAATGATCAATTATTTCTTATAAGTTAATATGTGCTCTTAATCCCTGAGATCGAAAAGTAAACCAGTAAACGGATTGCCTAACCATCAAGGAAGGTACTATTTCCCTTGAGTGGCATTATTAGAATAACAACATAGAGTCGTCGATCAATAAGACACTAAAGGGTTTTCTCCCCTAAATCCAGAGTTGGATATGGTCTTTCAACTCTACTAAATACATGGTAGGATTACAGGATACCCCTAATATACACACCTCTTTGCACCCATGCTGTAGCAATCTACTTGCACTTGAATCTCGACCTGGCTATGTCGCCAGCAGTTTTGGACTTGTTCCTTCATTGATTGGTGAAAGTCAACATAGTGTTACTTACCCTTGTTAACATCCTTACCTGGTCCCACTGGGATAGGTTTCCACTTGATGTTGGGGTCAGCCTTCTGGCGTGAAGGCTTAGGGTCTCTGACAATGGCGGAATCCATATTTGCAATCAAATAAGAATAAGGTAGATCAAGTTTCGTCTCAAAATCTGGCTCGGAACCTCCTTGTCTCTGGCGTATAAAAATGCCGGCTTCCGAAACACATCCGAACTGACCAGCTCGAACCGTTATTCGAGGTGTGCCGAGTTTTTTATCCTTCTCATTGTCTTGTTTAGGCATATCATCGATCGTGGTCGGACATGTGCCAATGATAACGCTGCGGCACGCAGAATCGTACCACTTCATTTGCCCTTGAAGCATTTTTTCCCATTCCTGCTTGGGGGATCGCATTCCGAAGAACTGTATGTAGGCGCCAGGTTGAGCTACATTTCCTAAAGCAGAGGACTGCTGCTGTTCCAAAGATTCGCCTAAGAATTCCAAAGTAGCTCCATCGGTCTGGTCGTATGTCGTTTGTGGATCAAGTGAAAGGAGGCCTTGCTTCGCACCCCACCCACCGCCACCACTTACTGTGATTGTTAGCATGAAAGCATGAAGCGAAGCGAAGAAATACGCACGAACTCGACAAAGTTTGGCACCTTTTCGTATCCATCGACCTATATAGTCATGACGATTCAAGTCTAACGACACTTTAGTGGGAACCCTTGGGGGCTTCCTTGATACAGGTTCAGGTCCTTCGGCTGTGGAAGCTTCTTTCTCTAGAATCGTTTCCGACCGATTCTGCTCATTACTCAGAAGTGGTCGCCCACCTATTGATGATCTCTTTTTTAAAGCAGGCTCGGCAATCTCCCTAGGTACGACTAGAGCCCATACCTCGCTTCTATGATTCGACAGTGTTTCTGCACTCAATGTTCGAATTCGATGGTTTGCGGCCTCTTCCAATTCACGAGATGCAGGTCCAACATCATGATCATCAAATTCTAGTTGGCGTACAATGTTGCCAAGCCCACTGGCAATCTTCCGAACATTGGTGATTGGTCTTGCAGCAGGTATGTAAGTGCGGGGAAATTCGAGGTTCATATTATCGAAGACATTTACGACTTGATTTCTCTTTGATATTGTCTTCCCTTTGACGAGTCGTCCATAGCTCCCGTCTGTTTTAGGCTCTGCCCTCCATTTTGATATGAGTAGCGTAGATTGTCTTCCAGTTGTGAATATTGTGTTGGCCAAAGGAAAGGTGACATCTGTGTTGAAATTTGAGCGCCCAGAGAAAGTCAATGTGGACAAGAGCCCATCCTCCTCCCCATTGGGAGGTTCTTCATTCCATAGGCCTGGGAGCAGATGATCGGATCGACCACGAACAATCGAGAATCCCTCATGAGGCCCCGAACTTGCACCGTAATGAAGGTTCCCAGGACCTGGTGACAATCGATCAACACAAGCACAAACTAAGTCAATCTTGAATGGATCAACTAGCGTTTGAGGGTCAAATTTAGTGACCTTCGCAAGCAGCCTGAACATGAAGCTATCATTTTCAAACAGGTCCGCAAAACCAGGTGTTGCTAGTATCACAAGGGCTTCTGTCTTGCTTTTGATGGAAAACTCCTTTTTCAAATTCTGGAAAAATTTGTTTTTGCCCTGTGATAATATTAATATATCATAGAACCCGAAGGATATCTGAATATTTCTACCTTTTCAGCTTCAAGTGACTGTCTTGAAAGTAGGAGTGTGATTTGGTGCATGTCAGGACGAATTACCGTTCCAGTGTCTACATGGCTGCCGCTCGTTTCTAGCTGTGAACTGAGAAATCGACGGTGTACATGGGCTCGTATATTCGTCAGAACAGGCCAAGCAAATGGCGAGCAAGTCCTCGATGATAGCGGCCTTGCAAGCATAATTCGTAGCTTTTTCGTTGATGATGTCGTTAGTAGGCCCTGCAAAGAAGCCCAATATTGATGTTCAAGGGCCAAGAGCGACTGCCGACTTTTACCCGCATGAAGCCTTGAGATCGCGAACACGTGACAGCTGATACGACAACAAGGGCACTAGGTGGAGGGTGGTTTCACGACTGTAGGATTTTGAAATGCGCAATGAGCCCTGAATTTTACTAGCTAACAAGAGTTGAAGAGATAGTATATTTATAGCAGCGACATCCGCTAAAAGACGAAACCCTACAAAGTCCCCCTACTTCCAGCCACCTACATGAACATATCACTACCTTGAATTCTGGCGTTTGACTCTATTCATCATTATATATATTACTATTTAAGTAACAAATTTTGATCACTAAATTCTAGAAGTCAAACTCATAGATATTTTACTGCAGAACATCCATCCCATCCATCCAAGATATATAAATACTACAAGTTGCAGACTTTCAGCCACAACTCAACTCACCGCTTTGGTAGTGCAGATAGAGGCTTGCTTATAGCTGCAGATCGTTGCTTCATTCCGTTCAAGTAAAAGCCATTGCTGGAAGAGGCTGACGGGTTTAGTTGTGGAGAGCGTAGCCTTCCCGCTCTGCACCAATGAGATGGCCATGCTTTTGACAACGGAACAGCATCTCAAACAACCAGACCAAGCATTGGCTCTTGGTGTATTGCTTACGTGAGGGAAGTGGACAAATAGAGAATTTTGCAGAGACGTACTCGTACACTAGAACGAAACTAGAACACCTGCGGAACATGCAGACGGTGAAGCCGACCGAAATAAAAGGGTCTCGGCTCAAACCTTCTTGATACTTTCTGTACTCTTCTTGGGTAGATCTGTACGGAGTAGTGACTGAGAAAATCCTTCAGCAGCAATTTCAAAATAGATTGACATATCGCCGAAACATTTGTCCAAGTGGTCCAAACGCAGGTGTTTGGTTTCCGAGGTTTCTTCAGAAGGCTGACAGAATTGGCCCAAGTGTTGCCGTGTTGCCACGGTGGAGATGGGAGATGGAGCACGATCTTCATTCAGGGTCTCGAGGGTCCTCGCCTTCTTGGACCCGGTACGGAAATGTTGTGGGCCTCCGTGGGCCTTTTGACTCCCTGGTGACTCCCTGGTTGTTGTGATTTGCGATTTCGAGATGCTCCATGGGTGGGAGGTGGCTTTGATTCGCTCCATTGCCTTATTACCTCCGTAGTCCGGATCTGATGCTCAGTCTGTATTTCCTGAGATCCACGAGAGGAAAAATCAGCGAGTCAAAGGGGCTTGCACCCGTACTAGGCCCCCCTGAAAGGCCCATGCAATCTGCCAACAACAATCTTCGAGTGTCCACGCGAAGGCGAGGAAGGCTCAAATTGTCAATAAACAAATCAAGATCAAATGACGACGAGGTGGGTTATTTTTGTCAACTCCCCGTGTTTTGAAATGAGCACTGTTTGGTAGCCCCGCATTGTTGCTGGAGATGTGTCTCAAGAGGGGATTTTGCGACTTGAGATCTTGTAGTTAATCAGAGGAGGAAACTCAGGGAGGAATGACTTCTGCGAAATCGGGAAAGGGGTTCGAGAGGGGGGGAACGGTCAAGCGTGCGTCTTGCCCGCAGAGGGGTAAACTCGTTGGATAAATTCAAGGCCGCTGCACCTGCCTCTGGATATCGGTACTGGACAAAACCAGATGGTCCTTTTGACGGCAGTAATATGCAAGTAACCTTAACGAATCGACATTGGAGGGTCCCTGACGGCTGTGGCTATGGCCCTCTCCCCGGGATCAGTAGATTGCATTTTGTGTGAGGTGAAGATGCGAGCGTGGGATCTTTGTTGTGTCTTGGAGGCAGACGTGTAACTTAGTGATACCTTGGGATCGTGTACGATCTAGACAGTAGAGAGTACTCTGCAGCAGTGGGAATTTATCTGGTAGACTGGATGAGGTACTTCGAAGCCCCTTCGTATGGCCTCCCGGTGAGCTGGATGGCCTCCTCATTCTAACAATGCCACCTATTCCATTGTAAGGAAGTTACCGACCCGACCCTGACCCCGACCCCAAATGATCAAGGCATCAGCAACCGGCCCCGAGCCGATTGAACTCGATACTCCCACCTTTGTGCACAAAGAGCAATAACAGAACAAAAGGAAGGATTTGTGAGGGATAGGTAGCGGGAGACCAGTACTAGAGCGTCCCAGAGAGTCTTCAACTAAGGTTACCGGTTCCGGTAGATCGCGTTGAGTCGTGACAGGCAACGTCCAGTAGCTAGAGCCATTATTCTCAGCCTTTCTTTGCTTTTAGCTGGGCGCAAGTCTGCCGCGAGCCGTGTAGACCATCGATAATGTTAGTGTAGAGATTAGTCTCATGTATTATCGTATCCTGTCCTTGTTTTCCACGCCTTAGTCGAGAAACCATCGTAATAACAGGAAATGCCTCCTCCACACCCCCTCACAATAGCCAATTCTTCGTAGTCTGAGTGAGATACAGGTGGAGATCTGACCAAGAGCCCGTCAGTCCCTCTCCTTGTCCTCCCCCTGGCCTCTCCTTAAAAGCCGCTATCCCCAGAACGTTTAGCGGCTTCGCTTCGTACAGAAATCCACCTTAATTAGCGCCGCCGGGCTGTACTCCCCAATGCGATGTTTGCCTCGCTCTCCTCTTCATACATTCAAAATCATCAACATACATTTATTACCATTTTGGCTGCACGACGCTATATCTCTTGTTTTGCAGAGAGATTTGGCCTTGTTTTCGGCCGTCCGTTCCTTAACCAACACTCATTTTTGACATTCAACGCCAAACTCGCCCTATAACCGACCTTCAATCGTCGACAGAGTGAAAGCGTAGTGGTTGCCAGTTCCCACGACCCCCGACCGACCACAACGAGAGCGCCGAGACACCACCCTCGCATACTTTAATCACCATTTCTCTATGTGTGCTTCTCTCTCGCCGTTGATCATCGCCTTTAAATCGAGCTAGAGTCGTTACCTGCGCCGACGTAATCTGGTTGGTGCATTCAAAATTGCTCTTTCACCTTCGAGGCTTCGATCTATCAACGACCACCATTATCGAGGACTTGCGCCTCGCCATTCACACAATAGAACCCCTCACCGCCCACGCACTCTTTACGGAGCATTAAATGCCATAGATCTAGCAGAATATCGAGATCGGCCGCCGTGCGGCTTTGCGTGAGAGCATGGCTACAAATGATCAAGGATCGACTGGCAACATGCCTTTGGCTCCAAATCACCTCGAATTACGTCCGATGACAGCAGATTCAACCTTTCACACTTCATCAACCCCTCTGTCGGAGATGACCTCTTCCCGCGCGAATAATGGCCCAGCACCTCTTCCACCCTTCGTCTTCCCCGCCAAATCACCCACCTCCGCACCTCCTTCGATGTCCAGAGCCTCTGGCAGACGAAATATTCCCGCAATCGAGATTATGGGAGGATCAATGCACAAGGTCAACGAGAGAGATCGTGGTAGCCTTCGCACACCCGAGCTTCCCGCATGGTCCTTTGCCAGTGCATCGAGTAGCCCGCCTGCGTCTCCGCGATCTCAAAATATCCCTTCCCGACCTGGTTCTCACCAAAGAGGCACGAGTGAGTTTATTGGTGGCGATGGAACTCCTGGCAACGTGAACGCCCCAATGTCAGCTTCACCCACCAAAGGCGACGGCGTCTTACCACAGCCAAAAGGCTTTGGTCCTCCCGGTGGACGACGAGGTCACAGGCATGTTAGATCTGCGGCCATTTCTCAAAATGATCTGTCCATGATCCTTCAGCCACCGCCAAGTAGCCCTTCTGCAGTTCGTGGTAATTCCGCTCCATGTTCACCAGCAGGAGACCATGAATTACAACAATCTGCTTTTCCTGGTTCAATGGATATGGCGATGAAGAAGGCGATCGAACATTCGGATGCCGCGGAGCCAACTGAAAGTGACAGTGAAGCACCACGAGAATCGTTGAAACCCCTCAATCGTGCTCGAGTTGGATTCTCCGAGACCCTCGAATTTATTCCCCGCCCACTGTCAATGGTTTCGTCTGATAGTTCCTCCACCGTCAGACAAGGTCATTCGGTCTCGAACAGCATCTCCTCGATCATCTCAGCAGGCACCTCTTCTCCGTCGTCAAAGGAAAAGCGTGGTATGGCATATGCTACCCGACGCCCAACAGATAATCGTCCTCGCACGGCGGAGCCTCTGAGTCTCGATCGTGAGGGTGTTCACCCTCCGGACGAGCCAAAGCGACGTAATTCGATCCCATTATTAATGGAGGCAGCAGCAGCTTCCTCTTCGTCTGCACCTTCCACACCACGGTCTACAAAGAGATGGACCTTTTTTGGCGTTGGCAGTCACGATAACAACTCAGGAGAGTCTTCCCCAAAGTCTCGACCTACGAGTGCTAGTTCTGGTGGCAAGGAGAGTAAACTGGCGCAAATTGAGATTGCGCCTAACGATCCAGATGTCATCGCAGCAGATTCTCCACTACCTTCTATCGAACGATCTAGCTCACGAAGATCTTCGATTTCAAGAAAGCCAAGCAAGAAGCAAAAGAAGGTCAGGACATGGGCCGGCTCGATCTTATCACGAAAATCCCGCCAACGTACCCAGAAGCAAAAGTCGAGTCGTCGATCCCCAACTCCACCACAAAGATCCTACTTGCCAATTGACGATGTCTCTACATATGAATTCCCTCAACCACAAGCAGAGCCGCCAATGGTGGAACCATCTATGCCGGATCCCGACACTGACTATTCATCATGGAAACCGCGACGACTCCCCCCTCAAGATGATGACTCCATGAGCCCCATGATTGATCTTGACGCAGCACTTGGTCCCTTCAATACACCATCGACCTTTGGAGAAGATTGGGAGAGTTCACAGAAGACCGGCCCGAAGAAGAGGGCCATGCACAGTGCTGCAGGTTTGGGAGGCTTTGCTGGACCTGGAATGCATTATCACCGACGTGCTGAGAGTGCCCCAGAGTTCGAGAATCCCAGATTCGGCCTCCACCGTCTCGGAAGTAGTTCCACGATGGCGATGGAAGATGTTTTCGAGGAAGACGAAGATGAATGGGAGGATACCAAAGCATCATCTGATAAGGAAGACGCTAGCAATGCGACTGAAGATGAGATGAGCAATGGACTTGGAATTGACATCAAGGTTGAGGACATGGAGGATCTTGATTCTGACCGTGCCAGCAGTATGCGATTTGACGACGAAGATTCTAAAAATCGCGGCATCAAGAGGAAGGGCAGCAGTTTGAGTGAAGGAGATCGCCGTACCGTTGGCACAGCAAAATCGGAGCACTCAGCTACATCTATCATCGATGAGCCTATCATAGAAGAATCAGGAGGCGTTGTTGAGATCATCGACGACCACAGCTCATCTCGACCAGATTCTAGAGCTCGTTCTTCTGACTCAACCGCAACTCCTCCATTCCGTCCACGTGCTGGTAAGGAGCTCGCCCCAGTCGAAGTTCAATCTTTCTCGATGCATCCTCCATACCTCACACCAACCAGCCCGCTTTCGACAACACAATCATCATTCCCATCTCCACGATCCCCCTTCTCTTACGATGCCCAGCGAATCTCCACTGCGCCATCATCTGTGACTGATGAACAAGGGTTTCAATCTCTTCTGCTTGGTGAGCCTGGTCCCGAGTTACGATACTCCGTCGACGATGTCCCATCACTCACCAGCAGCACCTCTACGACCACGAAGGATAGTGCCCATCCAGGTGCTGGAAATCCTCAGTTCAGAGATGGACAACGTTCTGCTTCCATGTCCTCACCTGCAGCTGCTCGTAACAAGCGCGGCAGTGTGGTTAGTCTATCACGGCTTCTAGGCAGCTCTCATGGGGAGAAATCCAAACTCTCAATCGAGTCTCGCGCACCAGAAGCTACAGACTCCGAGAAGGAGAAGAAGGGAAAGAAGCGGATCAGCCGTCTTATGTCAAGCTTCTTCAAACCAAAACCCGGGAAAGACGCGAAGGAATCTAAGGACGCCGCTACCACAAAAGAAGCTTCTGCATGATCGCGTCACAACTACCTACTCAACTTACGAATTTTCGCTTTCTCCTTCCTCAAGTGCAACCCCTCGATCTGGGGAATGCGACGGTGCTATTGGTCACTTACCAATGTGTTGAATTACGAACAAATGTTGATGTGCATATTTCCTTTGGGGATCTCGTCCGCTATGATTGGATCCTGATCTTTGTTTGTTTAATCATAAATCCGGCGTACTAGCGATCTCCGGTTATGAGCATTTGGCTTGCGCAGCACTCCATTGAGCGGTTTGGTGCACCACATTCCAGCATATGCGATTGATAGCTCTCTGGATTTCGAAACATTGTTTCACATGTAGAACGGCGAAGTAGTTATTTCGAGACCCGTCTCAAAATTTTAATGACAGGATGGATGGAATACTTTGCGCGGAGCATGACACACATGAATGGCGAATTTGCTTTTGTGTATACTGCACTAGATGCGTCTGATCTCAAGAACGAATAGAGAGAGTGTGGGAGGCTCAGACATGTCTTTTTTTCACTTCGAAATATTATGCTTGCGAAATGGTTAGGGGTGAATATGGCGTATTCATGCTACTGTGTGCTACTCGTTCGGTTGGCTCTACCTAGTCCTCTGCGCTCTCTTGCAAAGTTACACTGGAAACTGGGTTTGATGCTGTCGGGTTGGCCACGGGGCTGGGGGGGTATTGTCGATACACTCGATGCTCGCACACTGATGCTGATGCAAAAAATAATGAAAATAACTTATGTAAACTATCTCTGAGGTGCAAAATGATTGTGATACATGTGAGACGTCCGAAGTGAATATTATACTATAAAATGAGTGGACCACGCCTGGTAAGAGTTCAGTGTAGTAACTAAGTTGTTTTGAGATGACTTCGATATCTGCACAATTCCATCAAGTTTTCATATCAAACCAAATATGACTAGATTAACATTATACCAAGTGCATATCAGCTCAAACCAACTCAAATAAGGTCTAAACCAATAAATCGATTCTCGAATGGCCACACTGATCAACCTCCAAAAGCATACTTGAGGAGCTCTGTAGTTTGTACTAATGCTATTTGGATGAATGTTGTTGGACTGGTATGCTTGTTGAAATTTGTGCAACACAATTCGGTTACTCGATGTACATTTCGCTTTCAATTCTCCACATACTGCGGACTGAGTTCACTGAGGTCAATAATTTGCATTTGACACTCTGGTAGCTAGGTGTATACCCTTGGATGCTCAATAATTCTTGCTTGCTGTCCATCTTGCTTGAAAACCAAGCCTTAAAACTTGCTATGATCTCATCCTGTACATATTCAATGTCGTATCTCATGAGTTCTCCTTTGCTGATTCGTCAATGTTCAGGTATTTCCAATCCATTGCGACTCCCCAGTTCTAAATGAAAGAGAGCATGTTTCATTCAGCTCTCTTCATATACCCTCTCATTCCCTTTCCACATAAATCATACACTCAGTCCCCCGCTACCGCGCCCTCTCCTTCCCCTTCCCCTTCCTACCCTTCCTATCGTTGCTCCCCTCAACCAAACCATCTAAACTACCTTCAAACCTCTCCTCCCCCGTCCAAAATCCAACCAAACTCCTCACTCCAACCCCGTCCCCCTGTCTCGCCAGCGCCGCGACCTCAATATCCAATGGACTATCCAGCCCCGGCTCGCCCAACAACCTTCCTACTGCCTCCAGCGCGCCGACGACACCGAGCACAGGCGTCCAAGCTTCCCCGAGGAGGTCGAGGCAAACCTCACCCGTGCGGAAGTCGATGTTCGGGTGGCAGATGGGCGTGAGGAATGTTATGG
>LLCE01000269.1:0-16041 GCA_001414415.1 Hymenoscyphus repandus
GTTCGATACTACGGTTATTTAAGTAGTAGGATAGCGTTTACCTTTATTTTTATTTATTTTTATTTTATATATTCCTGACTTTACTACTCAGGGACGAGTAGTAAAAGAAGGGGGGACGAATGTGGTAGGGATCACGTGGGATCACGTGGATGTACGCTAAGCACGTGATTACTACTACTATATTTAATATTTTTTATGTTCTTATTAAGAGGACTAGGATACTTATTACTATTTTAACTACCCCTTTACTTAACGATTACTTTAACGATTATTTAACGATTATTACTTTAACTCTATTCCCTTTTTAATACTAGATCCTATTACTAAACCTACCTATTCTTTTATACTTATAGCTTACTACCTGACGTGTCCCTCCTATAGTACTACTAGGAGCCCCGAAAGCTCCGTTTACTAAAGCAGAATCTATTAACCCCTAAAAAGAGGCCGTATATAACGTCGAAGAAATCCTAGACTATTAGTATATAAATAGGAAAATTAAATACTTAATTAAATAATTAGACTACCTATATTTAGAGAATATATAGGAACTAAGGTCTTATCTTAGCTGCCCTAAGAAGCTTAAGATATTCTACTACTAAAATCCTAAACTGCCTAGAAAGGGTTATTAGAGGGGAAAACTAAAGAGGGGTCGAAGGAAAGGTCTAGGCTAAGACTAAGGCCCGGATCGGTAGGAGGAGGGGATAGGGCGGTAAGACGAGCTACCTCGGTACCTTAGCGGTCCTTCTTTTCTTTCTCTTCGAACTCTTACCGTTCTTTTTCCTTAGCTATATCTAGCTTAAAGAGGGTTTTAAAACTATAGGCTATTATATTATTCTTCCGACGTTAAATAAACTTCTTCTACTTACGTAATCGAAGGATCTTAGCTATAGCTTCCTCTTCCTCCTTACTTAAACGCTCTTCCTATCGAGTAAGAGCCTCCTAGCTATCGATATACTCTAGTTTACTATCGTAATTAGGACGACTAGTACGAACGTATTCGGAATAGTAGGAATAAAAGGTAGATATAATATAACGACGGTTATTCTTTTAGTAAAAAGAATAGTATATATCTATATTATAACCGGATAGATCGATAGAATTAATAAGGGCTTTACGACGACGAGTCTCGTTAGAAGATATAATAAAAGAAAGAAAAGCCGTTAGCCTTACGTCGATATTTCCTTAGGTCGTACTTATACGCGAGGACACGCTAGGACGGAAAGGGAATAGTATTATAAATCACGGGATAAATCACGTATAGTTCTAAGACTATAGGCTTAAGAGGTTACTACCTCTAGGAGACCTTAGGCTAATATAGAAAAGGGACTAATTATAGACTAGTAAGCGATCTAGGGATTTTATAGTATAATAGTTATATAACCCGAGGCGGTTAGAGGTAGTTAGTATAACTACTAGTAAACGGTTAGAGGTAGTCGGTTTAACTACCTCTAACTATAGGAGTATATAGTCTAGGTCTTTACCTATTAGATAGGAGCCTTATACTTAATTAAATATAGTAACTAAATTATATTATTTATTATATAGTTATTATTACGAGCTAAGCTTCTAAGCCTAGTAACCTAGTAATAGCCTATATACTTCTATATAGCCTATAAACTATACTTGTTACTTAGCTATAGGGTAGTTAAGTACCGAATCGTAATAAGAGGCTACGCTAGTATAGGAGAGGAATAGTATTACGACCTACTATTAGTCGTAAAGAAAGGGGATATCTTAGAGGGCCCCGTAGATCTAAATACGTATATAAGGCGGGCCGACTATTAGTTAGCTAGTAAAGAAAGTCACGTATAGAGGTTATATAACTAAGACGACGAATAGCCTAGGCTACTCGTCTACTCTTAGTAAGAAACGATAAATAGTAAAGGCTATTTATCTATTTTTATTTAGTTAGCTACTATATAGTTAGGGCCTATACCTACTTACTTTAAGCTTCGTACTTAACTATCTATAGTAATTTATACTTGTTAATTACTAGTAACGACCTTACCTCCGAGTAAAGGACCCGTGACTTATAACTTTACTCCTTTTATACTAAACCTACGACTCCCGTTCTTAGCTAAGAACCTAAAATCGCTATAACTAACCGTAAGATATTAGATAGAAGTATAAGTAATTAGTATAGCAGGTAACTTTAAGGGTGTTCGAGGGTTATAAATATATCTATATATCTCTAGCTATATAGAGTTCCTATCAGCGTCTTCGCTAAGACTTCCGAATAGTACATGAATAGCTTTTATACGATTCGAGATTGCTCCTGCCGATAGCGGTCTCTGTCGACCTAAAAGTTAAGGCACATTACTGATATCTGCTATAATCCTTAACATCAACTCCTCCCCCGGTTCAGACGGTTCTAAACCTCCTCAGCTGCCCGATGACTACTTCTCAGGTCTGGAGAGCTTCCTTGGGCACAAGTTCAGAGATAGCCGCCTTCTTAAGGAAGCCCTGATACATCTATCCTGTCAGAACGATACAGAAACCCTTTCCTACTAACGGCTTGAATTCTGTATTTTCGAATGCGAGATATGCGGATCTCTTCGAAATTGGGAGCACTTAGGATAAAGATCCATTAAGAAAGAATATGGCCTCATGTTTTAAAGACAATCAGATAGAAATTATTGAAGTCTAGAGGTTATGCCGTCCAAGGTGAGGGGCATTCACGCCACATGTTTTAGCTTCAGGATGTTGTCCGCATTAGCGAAGTCACAAAATACCGTATTTACGTCCGAGGTTACGAAGTTTTATCCAGCCACTATATTGTCAAGTCTGGTCACGTGTATGGCGTGCACTTGTGGCGAGAGGCCTATTACGACTCTTGTGTTATTCGACGCTAAACTGGTGGTTAGCTTTGCGGGGAACAATTGAATTCACAACTAACCTTGACATAAGCTCCTATACATTTTGATGATGGGGTGGGTATACTAATCCGATTACTGCTGCTACTCTTGTTTCAACTGACAGAGCAATAGTGAGGTCAATTGTTCGCGTTGCAAACGAAAGCTCTCCTCGCAGCGGGCATTACAACAGCATTACGATGATTCCGCTAGCCATAATCGGTGTGAGGTCTGTGGATTCGATGGATCTACATGAGAGAAACTATTAGAACATCACCAGACGATAGAGTCGTATGCCAGGGCTGCGACGATGGAGAGGGAATGACCTGGGTTCCTGGGTCGCAGGATTATCTCGATCATTTGAACGAGCAAAATGTTTACAAAGCTTGCCAGGCGCACTTTCGAAGCCCTAGCAACCTTGATAATGTAAGCAAAGCCTTGTCTTTTCAAAATTTACATTTGACACCTCTTTAGCATCAAATAGTGCATTTGAAACGATCGATTGAATGTCACAGTTGCTACCAAACATTCAGAACCTACGCAATGATAATACACTTAGAGTCCGGCGCATGCGACTCCAAGACTACAATTGTGGAAGCAAAATCTGCCTGCGATGGTGGAACGCTGTCGATCGTGGCCGCACCTAGCTCGCTGCGAATACCGCACTCATTCCTGCATCCCTTTGTCTACAGAGAATGGTCAACCAGTTATTTGTTCTTGTGGAAACGGTAAGATGCCGGCGAACTTCATCACGGGGGTCCCGCATTGGGAGTCAGTTTCACGGTACTTTGTGCGTGCCGCCATATCCCTGTGCTTCTCGACCACGTTCTCAGAGGAGTTGTTTGATGTGAAAACTCTCAAGGAATAGCTTCCATCAAGGCCCACGTAAGTGGACCACGAAACAGTATTGAATACGTTGCGAAGTTTGCAAATCAGGGTCAAAATTAGTTAAATCACAATATATTTAGTTAGCCGACTCGTCTTTGGTGGTGGTGAGACTGTTAATGCTTCGTATAGCCAGCAGCATGGTTATCAGGAGCTATGAAGCAGTGATAGAGAAGCCGAAGCCGCACAAGTGTGGAATGCGAATATCGGGGCATTGATATTGCATCCACGTATGAGTTCCCACCTCAGAGCTCAGCTTTTCGTCCACAGTGCCAGAATACTTGGCTTCAGCAAGCTTGTGTGGCATAGGACAACGGAAGATGAGCTTCTTGTAGAAGCGGGTCGATTGTACCTCGATAGGTAACTTATACTGCTAACTTATTCCAAAACTATAAATCTGTCTCGTGACACGGTCCGTCGGGACGCAGGGACAAGCCTTTCGATTCTCTAAGCAGCCGAAATAACTAAGCTAACTTAAGTTACATCTTCCCATGCTTTTCCCCACCAACTAGCTCCATCTCTCCTAAATTACAGTCATGTTATCGACACTACACATACACAGTCTTTTATCGTGAAACAATCGATTGAGGACATGTCAAATCAGAAGTACTGCTCCCTACGGCCTTCCTTTTGGCGACTCCTGAATTATGTCCCCCTGTACTACCCAGAGATAGTAAGAAAGAGCGAATAAGCCGAGGAATAAAGCCATCCCTAAAGATTCCACGGGTGGGTCCCATCCTTGGTTCGTCGTCTATCCGTCGAGACCCTGTTCCTAATAATACTACGAGACTAGGCTCATCCGCGAATGGATAAAGTGCAGTAACCTCTTGGAGGGCAAGATTACTATTTTGCTGCAAGCCTCCATCTTGGAATGTACCTAGGCCAGAGATATGTTTTGGTTTGAAGAAACTATAACATTATTAAATTCGCGCGTCTTTCTATTAGAACAATGCTTACGAAGGTGCTGCCGACCCAGCTCTAGATAATATCAGTTCACGTTCATAAGCAGAGGTAGGAGTACCTACATCTCCTAAAGTGGCACTCGTCCAAGGCCGTCTTTGGGCCGTAAAATGTGATATCCTAGTGAGGTCAGTGTGATAAATCAGGAGATTGGTCACGTGCAGTTCCAAGACCTTAGGCTCAAGAGGAATCGTCCTCCAGGAGACCTTGGACTGTTATAGCTGGGAGGACCAATTACGAGCTAGTAAGCGGTCCAGGGATTTACTTGTAAGCAAGTCACATGACTATATTAATATAGTCATGGTCCGTGCGTGCTAGCTGTGCTAGCCATGCTAGACGGCTTGCACGGCTTGCAGAGCTTGCGCCAAGCATAGGTAACAATAGTTCACCTATTAGATAGGAGCTTCGTGCTCAATTAAACATAGCAACTGAATCATATTGTTTATTATACAGTTGTTGTTACGAGCTAAGCTTCTAAGCCTAGCAACCTAGTGATAGTCTATATACTTCTACACAGCCTATAAACCACCCTACTCCTCAGTTACAGGGTAACAGAGGGCCGTATCGTGACATAAATCTTAAAAGACGTCGTATACTTTCTTTAAAATTTAAAGTGGGACCGTACAGGAAAGATCGCCTATAAAGTAAGAAGTTTCAAGCTTTGAATCTTTTAGTAGTGTACTTAGTATTAGTCGACTCGATACGTATTTCACGGGGCGGAAGACGATTTAATCACGTGATAATGACCTATGTTTCTTCGCATTGGTTGAGGTGATCATGGTAACTGAAATCCTTTGATTGCTGAAAGTTCAACTTGAAAGTATTATGTTTACTATCAGTGGTTAACGTGAAGCATTTTACGCATGTTCACCGCAGCATGCATAGTCAGCGTCTGTGTTAGTGGCCTATGACGTAGCTCCAATGAGCGAAGCTTCCCCTGTCCCCCGAGAATACCGAGCCTTATCAAGGAAACCATGCAATGGCACTAATTCAACTTTAGAACTTCTACACATTTTTCAAATTCCTCTTTTTCTCTCTCTCTTCTGTCTTTCAAATCTGGCTGTCAATTGAAACTCTTCATTTCTCTTCAATTGATTGCTTGTTTGTGTAATTGTCCTCGCAGACAGTCCTTATCGTGATTTCAATCGTGCCTGGAAGCTAGTATTCTAAATAGCCATAGAACAACGACAAAGACCAATAGATAACAGGAAAGATGTCTGCAATGGAGAAGGTGAAAGAGGCAGCTCCTCAGCCAAAGATTGAGTTGTACAGTGGGAGCTACTTTGCAGCATGCGGTTTAGGAGGAATTATTGGTTTGTTTCCCGCCATACTCAATTAAGTCCACTGGATCTAGCTGACACAGTACCATACAGCTTGTGGTCCAACACACACTGCAGTAACCCCTCTTGATCTCGTAAAATGCCGGCGACAAGTCGACAGCTCGCTCTACAAATCGAACATAAGCGCCTGGAAGTCGATATACAAAGGCGAGGGAATGCGAGGGGTGTTCTTTGGCTGGTCTCCAACCTTCGTCGGGTATTGCTTTCAAGGAGGTGGAAAATATGGGTTCTATGAAGTTTTCAAGTACATCTATGGTGATAAAATGTTCCCAAATGCGAATAAGACAGCGATTTTCCTGGGTGCTAGTGCGTCTGCGGAATTCCTCGCGGATATTGCGCTGTGTCCGTTTGAGGCGGTAAAGGTTAGGATGCAGACTACTCTGCCACCTTTTGCAAATACCATGCGGGAAGGGCTAAGTAAGGTTGTCAAGGAGGAGGGATATGCTGGGTGAGTTTTAACATTTCTCGCGGTTCCAAAATTTAAGCTAATTGCAATAGTCTCTATAAAGGTCTCTACCCTCTCTGGGGCCGTCAAATCCCATATACAATGTGCAAGTTCGCATTCTTTGAATCAACGGTTGACGCTATCTACACATATCTTGGCAAGTCCAAGGTCGAATTCAATGGTCTCCAGCAGACTGGAGTTTCCTTCCTCGGTGGTTACATCGCTGGCATTGGATGTGCTGCCGTTTCTCACCCTGCAGATGTTATGGTGTCCAAACTGAACTCGGACCGTAAAGCGGGAGAGAGCGCTGGGCAGGCAATGGCTCGGATTTACAGCAAAATTGGATTCGCGGGATTGTGGAACGGTCTCCCTACCAGAATTGTTATGTAAGTTGATGGAAACAACATCTGGATTGCCGTTTTGCTAACTTTGCTTCAGGATTGGCACGTTGACAGCATTCCAATGGTTGATTTATGACAGCTTTAAGGTGGCGTTGGGTTTACCTACTACTGGAGGTCATTGAAAGAAATTATAAATTTGGCTTGAATATTTAAGCGGATTGTGCTTGTAGAGATGCTTGACATAACAGATAGTCAAAGGCTAGGTTAAGTAATCAAACGCTGTGACCTTACTTGCTTGGAACCTTGTTTTGAGATTATGGTGATCTTTCCGTCGTCGCCCATCAACAGTCAAATTGGTCATTGAGTTTGTCCGGGTTTTAGTGTGGCAACCTTCAAAAGTTCGTGGCCGACAAGGAAACCGTCTGCTACAACTCTTGATCTTCCACATCATCACAACCTTTCCTCCCACAGCACGCACTGAATCTCATTATCTGTCCTCCTAGTGTCAGAGTTCACTTGTTATCACTTTCGTTTTCTCGATCTACAAGTCGGAAACCTCTTGCTGCAGTCTTCGCACAACACCTTCATCAATACGACTATTGTTTTACGACCCGCCAAGATTGCGACGCAAATCATTTCCACCGCAAGTTCTGTCATACCTAGACTCCGAGAACACATTTGGAGTTGACAGCCTTACAAAGTGAACTATTTGAGACTAAGTTCCTATATCCGGAACAAAATCGCACCACTACCTACAACGTCACCGAGCAGCAACAAGGGACAAACTTCCGCTACTATTGATCAGCCATCTTTGAGTCAATTGGCTGTAAGCGACCAAGATGATACGTGCGTGGAAATAAGCGTAAGTACGAAGAAAGTGACATGTCTTTCTCGGAGAAGGTTGGTACTTAATAATCACCACCTTTTTTCGGTCAAAGGACTTCAGGTATATGGGTGTTGAGATTATGACCCTTCTTGTAGGCGTTGGCAAAAAAAAAAGATCCATGTTCCACAAAAAACTACTCTGCAGGAGAATGCCGTACTTTGAAAAGATGTTTTGTGGAGCATTTCGGGAAGCGGTGGAAAGGAAGCAACCTTCTCTGAAGATGACCCGAGATTATTTGATTTGCTGCTCACTTGGATCTACAAGGGAACTATATAATCACATCTGCTACATCTACTACTTGACAAAAAAGAAAACACGTTCAAAAATCCCTAATGTTACATAAGGCTGCTGGCTGACTCTCTGGAGCCCGAGATGAGGTCAGTACAATGCTTCGGCGTTCGGTTTCAGTGCTAAAGATTTCTTCGCTCAGTTGGTTTACACAAAGGTGTCGCCGGAAAGGGTGATTCTATGGAGAAAAAACTTCCTGTTAGCTTTCGACAGTGTGTACAAGATTTCCGCATCGAGCCTTGGACGGAACAAAAATCTTGCCTTGGAAGACTACACCCTCGATCACAGTCCCAGAAAGGTAGCCACCGAGCTTTCCAGAAACAATGACATCAGCGATTGGCTCCAGCGAGTGCGTAAAGACCTTATGAGGGTACTTCCAAGCACCTTTGTTGAACTCGACGTAATTTTTGTGCTTATCTAGGGTATCAAAATACCTTTAAAACGACTGGTTTGTGCAATTTAGATATGAGATGTCCAAAATTGAAGCCGCTGTCAATTCTGACGCGATTATACGGTGTAGCTGAAAGCTGGCCTCAAAACCGATCTCGACGATAAGTAAATACCCGTACACACCGTCGATCCTGATTGCTGGTACAAAGAGGCTGTAGAAAAGAGAGAACAGTGCATTCTCGAGCTGGCGAAATGCTAGGACTTTGAATTCCTCAGCGTGTTGTTCCTGGCTGGTTATGACAAGGAGGGTGTTAATCGAGACAACATTGTCAACATTATTGTCAAGAGAAAAGCATGCCACTTTTGCGGAGGAGTCTCTCAACAGAGCAAAGAAGAGATTAAAAAGAGCACAAGAAAAACGCTGCCGTCCTAAAATTAACAAGGGCTATGGGGGAAACGAAGCGTCAAGAGGCGGAAGCCAATGTCAACACGCTGAGGAATGTGAGTAGCACCAAGTACTATTTAAAAATTCTGGACGAAGACTCAATTGAAGTCGTTTTCGGGATAGTCTTTTGTTAATAGGTACGGTGATATCCGTATGTAAAAGCCATTTATATACCATTCGGAAGCCCTGGAAAGGTAGCCGACGGCATCTCCGTATGGCTGGAGTAACAGAGAGATATAATATATATAGAGAAGAAGAAACAAAGGAATTCAAGACTCTTCCTCCTGCTCTTGTGGATCTGTTTATGACATTCTTACGTGCCTCATACCAACATCTTCAACTTACTCTTACATTTGATAAAAGGAAAACTGGCCGATTGCAAAGCTCTAGATATCACGGATGCCTCAGCAGATTTGATGAATTTGGACTCAGATTAAGCTCTGCAAGGCCTGATGACTTGGGTTATATCGGAAGTGAAATGAGGTGGCGGCGGGGAAAGAGGCGGGCAACGACGACGACCGCCGCGAGCCATGACATAATTAACGACAGTACGCAAAATAGAGGTTACGGTCACCACAGAACATACAAGTCATAAGGGGATACCGATTTTACTTACAGCTGTAGCCGTTTACCGAACTTCAGAACCCACAACGCTGGTGTCCCCGCCGCCTTATCCACTCCCTTCGACTGCCTGACGATCTTTTATACCGCGTAGATTACGGAAACATACACGGGTAGGACATCATGAGCTGAGACTGTTACCCGTTGCCTGAGCTATATTTACTACTACAGACTTGTATTCGACCACCTTATCCCTGCTAATGATCCAGGCACAGCCGTGTAAGCGGTTAGCATCATTGAAATAGATAACGACGAAGGAGCCTTCGCTAACATAGTCCTTCCATCTCTACTAGATCCGACAGAATATATAGGGAAGAAAGTCTTCGTAGTGCTGAGATATTATCAGGCCAAGAAAGGCACGCAGGATTGGCGGCAGTAGAATGGTTAGTAGCTGAGATGGATAGACAGACTCGGAGAGGTTCGTAAGAGCGTTGATACTGTCCGTAATACTTCTTAAGACGCTGCTATGAATCAGATATTAAAAGACTTAACTCACGCTATCTTGCCTCGATATAAAGACTGCTTACTGATGACTTGTAGGCGAACCATGTCTCACCTCCTTCTATGATACCGAGATTACTACAAATATTAATTATATCCGATTAAATAACATCGCTATTGCCTCTAAAAACTAATTCGAACTAAGAGAAAAGAGAAACAATTCTTTACTCTTTCGTGTAACAGCCTAATATCATCCGCGCCACGGGGCCCCCTATCACTCTGCGCTTCGATTATCCGCGTCACTTCTGGCTCTGGCTCAGCTGACTTTAGCACAGCACTCTTACGCTTCCGACTACGTTCCCTTGCTCTTGATGACCTCGTTCGCAGCACGCGTTGCTCATGCTAACTCCGATATCCTCGAAGCTCATTACCTTCGCCATCCCTAGCACAACTGACTTGGTCGATCGGCAAACTTTAGCTTCGTTGCTCATGCTAGTCAAGATCTTATTTTACTCTTAGAGGAGAGCATGTTCCGCAAAGGAGATTTAGGCGGCATCGGCGAGTTTCTGCCTACTCCTCTTAAAGCGCTATACATTCGTCCTACTAATCGTATGAGCATTTTATTTAATCAGATTGTATAGCGACGCAAGAGCCTCTGCTGACATCAGCGTCACAGGTATTGATAGTACTTCATCTTGCAGACAAGATCCCACCTAGCCTACATCTGATCCGCGGTCGGAACAAGGACGGGGGGCTTCGGCGTAGCTCTGAGCACTCTGCCTCGGATCGGATAAATGGAAATAAATCATTCGCAGCCTATATAGCAGTGATGTTCCTCTTTATAAACGCCCTTTCCCTTGAGGGGCTATAAAGAGAGGTGGAATGCTCCTTACCGACCACATTGTTCCCACCTCAAAAAATCTGTCGATTTGGTCGCGATGGGCAGCCTTCAGGGTTTAAAGACTCAGACATCACATGGCTAGAGCTTATGAAAGGTATAAGAGGGGAGACGACAGAGTATTATATCATCCTCGAAATAGAACTCTAAGATATCGAGTTCTAAAACTATTACAAATTAGTACCCGGGGTTTCTAGCCAGGCTCCTGTGATATTGTTAACCGGTTTAGAAAACTAATGGAAAATCGTACTAGAAGAATGCTTCAATTGCCGCTAATCCTATCTATCTAAGACCGTAATGTTGAGTTTGGCCCCTATATTCGCTATTGGCTCGTATATTCTGGAGATTCCAATGTCCTGATCATGTGAGATCTTAGAACACGTGTTATTCACTGTTGTACAAAGATGTCTGCCCGACGAAGCCTTCTCAAGCACCCGTCTAACAACCCCTATAAAGAAACTTACCCTGGTATTAGATACAGCAAGTAAGATACTCGGATGCAATTCTAAGATTGGAAAAGTGTTATGACTCAATCGTCCTGGTATCGGGTTCCTGAATTTGTACTGGTTTAGTACTGTTAGCATTTCATTCTTTGATCGAAAGACGACGGAAAATCTTTGAAGCCCGCGACAGTCGTCGTAATCATGCCCTCCCAGCTCGCTTCTTACACAAAAATTGTGGTCTAGCGCGAGTGACTCAAAGTTTAGTTGAGCGAATTGAGTCGGTTCGGTTAAAGTACCGGCTCAGTTGCATATCTTATAATGGCCGAGCCGGTGTCAGCACGTACGAAACTCTGCATGGGCCTTACGCCTCGAGACGCGCAGCCGCTGAGCCTCCTCAACAATTACGCTTGGCGATTGGCTTGATCGGAAAAGCTTAGCATCCTGATACAGTGAAAAATTCGAGATGCCATGAGGGATCGTAAAGCTTGGTGCGTGATGATCAGAATTGGGTGCGAGAATAAGCTCGGAGATTGGCATCTCACCATGCTTGGGATGAGCCCCTCGTTAATGATGTGGTCATCCCCCTGATTTACGAGAAGGTCATACCTTTTCGGCAATTTGTGATGAAGATATACATATACATTGAAGGGAACTACAAATCTATAAGGGGCATTCGAGTACGATTTCTCACCTCTTTCTAATTAGTCAAATCTCCTCACCCTCTTTTCATTATCTTCTATCATTGAAATTGAAATTTACTACCACAATTTCACCAGCCATACCATCATGGGTGCCTCGATAGCTGCAGAGGGCCCAACACCTCCGCCAAAGATGAATGAACAAAGAAACAAAACGAACTCTGCGGGAATCAATTCTGAGAAACGCAAAACTAAAGGAAAAACAACTCTTCCCAACAAACCGACTTTTCCCAGCGAATTGGGTGCTACCCTAGCCGAAAAACTTTGCACGAGACCAACGCGTTTTGGTGCATCCAAGACTCTGACTGAACGTCTAGAGTCCGCAAAAGTACAAGAATACTCGGAGACAAGTGCGAATACCGACAACTCAGCTTCCCATATCCCAGAAACAGAATTTTCTGATACTGAGTCAGAAAGATCGCAGTCTAGTGATTCCATCAGATCAAGTAGCACAGACTTTCTTTCGACAAAAACAATTCGCGAAATTTTCCACCTAGATGACTTTGCTGCTCTAGCTGCCTTGCAACGACTCATTTCTACGTATGGCAAGGTGTCACATATGGGGATCTTAGACAAGAGCTACAACTTCTTTGTCACTAAAGATAGACAAGCTGCACTTTACTACAAGGTGAAAGACCATATAGCTGTGGTGGGTGGTGATCCGTTGTGTTCTCCAGATCGTTACCACGACCTACTTTTGGAATTTGAAAAATGGAGGAAGACTTTGGGTTTGGGAGTTGCTTTCCTTGGAGCTGGAGAAGAATTTGCAGAGTTTGCTAGACAAAACAAATGGGTTACAATGTGCTTCGCTACCGATCGAGTTCTGAACCCTATGACAAACCCAGTGCTTCACAGCAACTCTGGGAAGTCAATTGCGAGAAATGTCAAGAAACTTCTCGATGCAAATGGTGGGGGGATCAAGGTTGAAGCATACACACCAACTCTTAGCAAAGACACACAACTGGAGCAACAGCTTCTCAATGTCTACGAAGAATGGCGCGATGATCGAAATAACAACCGGAAGGGACAGGCATACATCACGGTGTACGATCCATTTGCGTTACCGGAGTTAATGACATACGTTTACACACGAGGTCCTGATGGTATTGCCAATGGCTTCGCTGCACTTCGAACGCTGGGTTCAAATAGCGGCTACCACCTCGACCCCTACGTTGCAAGCCCCGGTGCGCCAAAAGGCATAACAGACCTCCTACTCTACAGCACAATGGCTCTCCTGAACACGGCCAAAGTATCGTATCTTTCACTAGGCTATGAGCCTCTTGACAAGCTCGGCGCCATTCACGGAATGCCAAAAGCACTTGCAAACATTTCTAGAAAGGTGCACAAGAAGATCTTCCAAGAAGTCCACGTCTCAGGGAAGAAAGGCTATCATGATAAATTTCATCCAGATGAGACTCAGAAGTCAAATCTCTACTTAGTGTTCCCGCCAGGAATACCAAGTTTGAAGCATATGTCAGCGGTGGCTCATGTGGCGAATATTAAAATTCGACAAGCTATGCTCGCGAGATCGCCATCGCCTCCAAGGCCAAATAAAGATGATGCGGAGACTGAGAGGCATATGTCGGAAATTGTTGAAATGTTTAGGAGAAAGATTAATGGTGGATCGTCACGAGAACGTTCCCCAAGCAATCAATAAAAGCGTTTTGTCTGGTTGGATTGTGTTCGAGGGATCTGCTGCATTTTAGCGTTTCGTATATTATTTAGAACAAAAGTCAGCTTTTGACTATAGGTTTTCTAATTTCAATAATCTTTTCATCTACATTGATGTTCTTTGTATGTTCTGATACTGTTGAATGTTGGCAATCAAACTTTGCTTGTCTAGTAGCGCTTTCTAGTTCTTCAATGATCAATTTCCGGTTTCGTAGCACCGCTCGCCAGCTACTTTTGCCAAATTTAGTATCATGAGATAGACAGCCAGGTCGTTATATCGAAGTTTCTCATTACATCTTGATACCAAGCGCACCTGTATCTTGGTTCGCCCTTTTTTTACACGGGCTCCTCGCACAAGCGAGCTTGGCGCGCCTTCATCGACCTTTACTTTCGACTAAAGTAGGTTGCGTTCCTGTCACTATAACACTGTTGAAAACTAACCTCTGGCTGAAAGGAGAACAATTCATTTATTTCATGCTGTATGAACTAGCTTTAAAGACTAGATCACATACAGTACTAGACCACTGCTTTTAATCCATGCACGTGTGACCCCGCAGCCTAATATAAATTATACATACCTTTTCTGTAATTAATCTATAACTACACTCTATTTAAATTATAAATTAAGGGGTTTATTTAGCTGGTTTTCACCTATTAAATACACTTTTCAGAAAATTGAATTTATAAGTTTAAAATACTAGTATTTTATATACTAGCTACCTACCGTAATACACGCCGCTACCCTACTAGGTATACTCTAATAGAGTGTATTAAAGGTTTCCTTTAGAATCTGGTTCTAATAGTCCTTTAGCGCCTCCTATATAGCCTGATATTTACCTTCTAAGTCGCTAGTATTTACGGAGAGCTTAGGGTATTACTTAACTAGGAGCTTCTTAAGAAGCTACTAGACGTACTTAATTAGGTTTAGATCCGGGCTATAAAGTAGCTAATTATCACGATATAGCCTTCTATTACCCTATAACTAAGAGGTAGAGTAGTTTATAGGCTATATAGAAGTATATAGACTATTACTAGGTTACTAGGTATTACGATTCGACCTTTATCTATACTACGTAGCTAAGAGACTAGTTATAGGTTTATAGGCTATATAGAAGTATACGAGCTATTACTAGTTATATAAGGCTCGGAGGTCTTACTCGTAATAATAACTATAAGATAAATAATATAATTCAGTTACTATATTTAATTAAGTACGGAGCTCCTATCTAATAGGTAAAGACCTAGACTATATACTTCGTAGAGCGCGAGGGTCGCTAGTCGACCCTTTCGTTCTAGTTAACTTAGTCGCCTATCGACCTAGTCGACCTATAATCTCGTAACCTAACTAATACTATAAAATCCCTAGATCGCTTACTAGCTTATAATTAGTTTATTTCCCTATATTAGTCTAAGATCTCCTAGAAATAATAATCTCTTAAGCCTAAGATCTTAGAACTATACGTGATTTATCCCGTGATTATAATACTAGGCTTAGAAGTCTAGCTCGTAATAATAACTATATAATAAATAATATAACTTAGTTACTATATTTAATTAAGTACGAGGCTTTTATCTAATAGGTAAAGACCTAAACTATATATTTATACGTGATCTTTATTATTATAGTCTATTCGATAGCGACCTAGTCGATAATCGACTATTCGACTATCGACTAGTCGACTATTATTACGTAACTCCTTATAATATAAAATCCCTAGATCGCTTACTAGCTTATAATTAGTCTCTTTAACTATAGTAGTCTAAGGTCTCCTAGAGGTTAGTTCCTCCTAAGCCTAAGGTCTTAGAACTATATATAATAGATCTTATAATTTATTTTACTATTCCTCTTTTATACTAGCGTATCCTTATATATAAGTACGACCTAAGGAAATATTAACGTTAGGCTAATAGTCTCTTCTTCCTTTATTATATCGCTAGATCGTAATCTTAACCGACGAAGTACTCTATTTACCTCTACTATTAAAAGTACTAGATAAAGAAATATAGTACCTCTTTATATCTAAGTTTTAGAAAAGCCTAATAACTATACTCGGAGTTAAGAGGAAAATATCTACTATATTCTACCTATAGATAAATAGAGGAACTAAATATATAAACTAGGTTATTAAAGTATACCTACGATTATATATTAATTACTAGTAAGATAACTAGGTATAGTTCTGTCACGACCAGTAATTAGTCCTGAAGTGTAGGAGGCCACTTTATAGCCTCGGGGTTTATTTAAGCTTACGGAGAAGGGTCGGGCCGGTTAGCTGAAGATGTTGAATCACGTGACTTGTGAAACACGTGATTAATAGTTTAGTAGTCAGACTATCAGGACTAACACAGGCAGTGATAGTCTCTATAAAGGAGCTATTACCTATATTTTATTACCTATATAGGCGGGGCTTATACCTACTTACTTTAAGCTTCGTAC